>SNQJ01S0035111.1:57877-93097 GCA_010110895.2 Picea sitchensis | reverse complement strand
TTCTTTGATTGGAAGAAAATATAAAAAAAAAAATAGTTTGTTAGATCTCTTTCTTTCTTGGCATTTGCTTTGAATTGTTATTTGAAAAAGGAAAAGAAATTAGCATAGCGTTGTATTTTCTTCTAATTTTAAAAGCATTTCAAAAAGAAAAAAATAAGAAATATAATCATTCTTTGCCAGTGTTCATGTAAGTTTCATCATTTTTCACAAAGAATCTTAACAACATCAGTTGCACTACCATACCCCTTTTGAGTAAATCAAGCCTTAAAAATAATGCTAATTAAAAATAACTAGACTTTTATGTTTGTAGGGTCAACCAACTAGTTTAGGGTTAGGGCCTTGAATTAGGTTGGAGAGGAAACTCTTCAAGGCTGTTAAATCAAACATACGAGTTTGAGTTAGGGAGTGTAGAAGTCTAGTAACGTGGAAGTTATTCGGGACCCCCTTCTAACACAGGGGATAAACACGAGGTTGCGTACGGAAAGGTAGCGGAGATAACCCCTCCAAAGCCGGACCAAGCATAGTGGAGAACACATATAGAGGGCTTATTTTGGGATTTCGTTGATCGCATTTTCCACAGAGCTTCGTGTGTCTTGAATCCGTTCAAGGTCCTCAGTTTCCTTCTGGAACACTTGCTTTCAATACCATTGATAGGTTTTGGGCTTGATACCCTGCTCATTGCGGTCTACCCAACTGTCGACTGTACCCGCCTGGTGATTGTTTGCGCACTGGCAACCTAGTTGCCTTTATTTTAGGGACTTACACAGATAATTGCGGGGGTATACCATGGTACCTAGGGTAGACATTGGGCCACGCTTTGCAGAGTATACCCAGAGGGTGCTTCCGTATTCGAGTTTCACTTGCACCGGTAAGTTGCTCTAGTGTTGGTTGGTGTAACTGTTCTTCCAACTAGTTAGTCATTTGCTTGATTTGCCTTTAGGAGTTTTTCTAGTGTGTGTTATGTTCTCCCTAGTTTTCCATAGTGAATTAGTCAATCATTGTTTTGGGTCTCTGACCTAGGGTGGTAGACCGCCCACTCCACCAGTTGTGTGGACTTTTCAGTCTTCCTCTTAAGAACGTGGAGCTGCCTCTTTATAGGCGTTGTTTTGATAACACTGGTTTTCCATAGTCAGTGTATGAGACTTTTATAGTTTTGAACGATCCTGCAAGGGGAGAACCTGTGCATAAGATATTCATGGATAAATTTCCTGACCATACCAACCAAGAAACCCCTTCGCAAGGGGATTCTTGTGGTTTTCCCTTCTTCGGAAACGTTGGTGTCCCTTTGATGGATACTTTGTACATTCCTGGGTTGAATGTGGGATTACCGGTTTGGTTGGGTACCATTCCAAATGTCCCAAATGCTCTTGACACTTCCCAGATAAGCACTTTATGTCATGGGCATAATGTTGATGTTCCTTCATCAGCAAAGTCTTCTCCTCCTCCTTCTCCTACATCTAGTGAAAGTACAGTTACTAGTAACTAAAAGTCTAAACAAAGTAGAAAGAGGAAGAATAGGAAGAAGAAATCACCAACCTTTGCGAGTCATGTTAGAGATAGGTCGACAACCTCTGAAAGTCATGTTGAAGACCAACATCTAGCCTCTGCAAGTCACGCTGGGGGCACTCACCCNCCCTGCCAGTCATGATGGGGGAAAAAGTCCAGTCCCTTCTAGTCATACTGGCAATAGGTCTATAGCCTCTGCAAGTCATGTTATCGACCCATCACCAACCTCTGGAAGTCATGTTGGATATGTGAAACCATCCACTTCTAGTCATGCTGGGGGCATTGATTTTGTTGAGAAACCTAGACGGATAGGACGTAAGCCTAAGTTCCCTTGTAATATTTGCAAGGGATATTACCTTACTCATGTGTGCCCTGGCATTCTAGAGGTACAAAGATTGTGGTCCTTGTCTGCAATATCTTCTGGTTCTAAGTCTTCTGAGGTTTCCTCACATCCTATTTAGCCATTGGTTGCGAAAGTGGTCATGCCGATGTAGTCATCGGCTGATCCCACTCCTCTTCTGGGGGGTGAGGTTCCTTTAGACCCTGTAGTCTTGCAGCCTATTCAGCCATTGGTTGTGAAAGTGGTCATGCCGATGCAGTCATCGACTGATCCCACTCCTCTTTTGGGGGGTCAGTTTCCTTTAGACCATGTAGTCCCGTAGCCTATTCAACCATTGGTTGCAAAAGTGGTCATGCCGATGCAGTCATCAGATGATACCACTCTTCTTTTAGGGAGTGACGTGTCTACCGACTATGTTTTTAGCTTTTCCAGTTCAGTGTTTTCAGAACAAGGGGGCATTCCACTCATTTTGAGCACACCCCCTCCAAGTCCTAGGATGGTTTCCTTTGATTGGAATGAACTTGTTGAGCCTCGTCTTCCTTCCTCCACACCCTTTCAAATAAGGGTTGAAGTTAATTCAATAAACATTTATCGATGTATTGTGGATGAATGAGCCTCTGCAAGTATTTTATCCTCCTCGGTTTGGAAAGTCTTGGGTTCTCCTGAGCTTGTGTCTGCTTCACATAAGTTGTTGGCTTTTGATAGATGTCCTAGTGAATATTTGAGGTTTCTTCCTTGGTTTCCTATCTCGTTAGGTGGGAATATTTTTTGTGTCGATGTTATAGTGGTGCAAGGCCCGTTAGTTTTCAATATGATTCTCGGGCGTGATTGTGTATATGCTATGGACGTTGTGGTATCTACGCTCTTCTGGGTGATGCATTTNCCTCACAATGGAAGCATTGTCACTATTGACCAGCTGGCATATGATAATCACCATCCTAATTCAGCGTTAGTTCAGGATGCCCCTTTATATGTTCCTAGTGTTCGTGTAGACTCCACCCCGCCACGGGTTAATTATGTGGTGTATTATCCTTGGTGTTTAATTGCTTCTGAGCAGGAACCTTTGCAATCATGTTTTCCTTCTCAAGACTTGAAATCAACAATTGATCCATGGGTTTATCCAATGGGGGCATGGGAGCCCTTTCTTCCCCCTCTTGGTCCAAGTGGGCTTGAGTATCCTTCTAAGTTTGATCTCGTTGTTTGTATATCCTCAAGCCCTCATGCTCATGATTATTTGTTGATAGACTCTTCCAGTCCTGGCCAGAACCTCCATCATCATATGGAGTATGGTCAGTTTACTTCACCCTTTGGGACTGTCGACCCTCATTTCCATGATTTCTCGAATTTTGAATTGCCTTTAGATGAGGCTATCTTTGAAGCCATGACTATGGTTTCTATACCAAGGGAGAACTTACACCGTGGTTTGTGTTTTATTCCCTTTTGGGAGACTTTCCAAGTTGACTATCAAAGAGACTCTTGGTCTAAGCCTAGCAGCAGGCTCTACCTGAACCAGTTTCATACATGAGTCGTAGCCCCCACGGGTCTTATTTTAAGCCCTTTTTAGACCCTCTAAAAATGAAAAGATTGTCGAGCAACCTTGTTGACCTTCACGCTCACTAAACTGAAATTTGAAGGCACATCTATCTGGCGGTATTTTACCCCTTTTTCGATCTGGATGGTCAACTGTACGAACAAAGGTATACTCTAGGAGCTTCGATTCCCTACAAGAGTATTCTCAGGTATGATTTTAACCCTTTTTCGGGCCTGAGGGACTAAATTTACGAAAAAAGAACCCCCGCGGAGTCCATAGTTAAGCTCTTTTTAGACTCCCTAAAATTGAAAAGATCATCGAGTGACCTTATTCTTTCACACTTGTTAAATTGGTCCAGAAGAACATTCCTGACGGAGTCCATAGTTAAGCTTTTTTCAGACTCCTTAAAAATGAAAAAATTGTCAAGTGATCTCATCTTTATCACACTCGTTAAAATGGTTTTTGAATAGACGTATGGTCAATGATAGTTTACCCCTTTTTCGAATTGAATATACTATCTTCGAAAAAGGTACCCCCGTGGAGTCTCCTTTTACGCTTTTTTAGACTCTCTAAATATGAAAAACCGTCGAGCTTACCTTCTCTTGGCTCGTTAAAATTACATCGAAGGACGTTACCATTGTGTGTGTTATTAATCGCATTTTCATACCTATGTCTTTGGACTAATGTCGAATCCATGTTTCTCTCAACTGAGCCATCTGAAGCATGCCTTATACGCAAGCCCTATAGCACTGTGCCTCTGCATCTTGACACCTTTGGCCCATGGAGGATTTTTCTCGAGTGTCCTTTTCCTGCATATGTCCCTTTGCCCTGATCATTCATGTGTTTCATGCACTTGGAACTAGTATGTCTGCGACACTCGATCCTCCTTTGTAATTTAGCATTCTTTTATTCTTTTTCAAGCTTTCCAAAATTATTGAAAAAGACAAAAAAATCAAATATACCCCAAAAAGAGGAAGGGAAAAGTATTTTCTTTTTATTGGCAGCACAATGAGTCGCCCTTGGACAAATCACGTCCTTCCATTTGTTCGTCAAGCCTTGGGATTTAACATGACCTTAGGAATTCGTTGTCGCTACATAAAGTTGTGTCCTCCTCCGTTTGGTTATTCTTCCAAACATATGGAGAGTTTGCAGTGCCTCCTACATCGTGAACTTATGTCAAAAAATCATGCTGCCTGAGTCTCATATTTTGTCGTGCTATTGTCCAAGGGAAGTTATTACCAAGCTTGAGTCGACCCCCTCTATAGATTGTCTCTTACCCTCATGCTCGGTCATCTCGAAAGCCCAATCAAGTATTTGTTCGAAATCCATGAAGCCCTCAACCTGATCCTCAAAATCCTCTAGTTCGTTCCTAACAAGCCGTCGAAGACCTCTGGGTAGTGAAGTCGTACACTCATATTACACTCCTACCCGAGTTGTGAATATTTTGAATCTGTTGCTCGAGCTTTGAAGGCCTCATCTCTAGCCATCAGGCCTTATTCTCTTCTTGAAGATGGATACTATGCATGTATATCTTTTTTATTTCGAGATGTAGATCCGTTGTGTATTTCTTGCAGCTACACTTTATATAGTTATATGACATGGATCTACAGTGTAATTGATTGGTAGCCATGATTTTATTTCATTCTGAGCATGGGTATGCCCACCTCGGTGAGACAATTGTTATTTTGCAAATGGCGCCTCCCAAATTCTGGTTCCTGGGCTCACTTGTTTGGTATGTTGGTGAAGATTGATAATGTATTTTGGCCATCAGATGTTGTTCTGACCTCACACATTAGGGGGCATCTGTTATAACCCTAAATTGCACCAGACATGCTTACCTGGCATCAGGCCATCTCAGTTGCCTTCTTTGCCAAGCCATTACTGAACAACTTCTTAAAAAACACCCTTTTTGAAGGCATACGTGCCCTGCTCCACTACTGCACGCGTGTGTACGCTGGCTGACCCACTACAACCCACATATACCTAGAAAGCACGAAAAATGGAAAGTTGCAGACGAAACACACAGTTTTGGGTTTGTAGATGGAACACACAGTTTTGGGTAAGTTAAATAAACTATCTGACAGCCCATAGTCGATCACTCGACCAAATACCTAGCCCTTTCTAGCCTATAAAAGAAGGGGTAGGGGTCCCATTTGGAAGGAGGAAAATCATAGCAAAGAAACTATACTCAATTTAGCATTCCCCTTGCCCCAACCTTTTGCAACTATTGTGTGAAGAGAATCATATACAGAAGCAGTTGGAGCACAGTTGAAGAGGAGCCCAGGACCAGATTCAAGGAGCAGTGGTTGATCTCACTATTTTAAGGTTACTCTTGTGAGATTAATAAAATAAGTACTTTTCCCGTCTTGTCATATGAGATTGTCAATATTTAAATTTGATTATATTTTGAAAGAATCTCTAACCCATTAGTTTATAGATCATATGCATGTGGAGTTCTTTGTTTGTCTTTTATGAATGCAGATCAACGTTGGGAGGAGAGTTGCAGTGAAGGAGCGACCAAGCATTAAAGGGATCGACATCAAACATGACAACTAAGGTACAGTAATTGGATCTCTTTAACCTTGTATTTGCATATGAATAATGGGGTTTATGATTGGTATGTTGGTAAAAAGTAGGAGACTTTAGGTCATTTCTTCATGCATGATAAAACCCTTAATGCTAGTCCGTAGGAGGGATTTCCCACCCACAACATCTATGGCCCATAATATTTCCATAGACTACTCTTGTGCCCCAAACAAACTTCTGAGCAAGGAGTTATGCCCTCTAGAAGTAAATTGTTACTGAAAATATACCCTGTACTCTTTTAGTTGTAACTTTCTCATACGAACTCTATTTTGAGCCCAAAATAGATTGTTGGGAAGCTCTCTCTAAGTTCTTTCATTTAAGTTGAAAATACTATGTGTACCATAGGTACACATAGTTATTGTGTTTTTTACTACCTAAAAAGGTTGTTTAGGGCCTCAAAATGCCCCTGCAAGTTGATGACCTTAAAAAATATTAAACTTTCATAGAAAATTGATTATTTTACCATTGTAATAGTATTTAATATACACCGATGATATCAATAATGGGAGTAATCTTAGTCGTTGATCCACTAAACCTTTCCCAGGCCTGCAGATGAATCTTCATCGTTGATCACCTAAGTCGAAACAATTTGGACTATTGATTTGAACCCCATCAATGATCGACAATAGACGATTTCCTTTAGATATGTAAAACACCCTACCAATTTTTCCGACCCGATCATCATCCATTGGTGATTTCCTTTGACAACTGATTTTGCAAGACAATGCTAAATTGATCGACCATCGACCATCGACCCTTTTCTTGGCTGATGTCATGCCATGTGGATGTTGACATGAAAAGTTGGTTGATGTGGCATGACACTTAGATGTTTATGTGGCATGACACATGGATGATGACGTGTCATGAAACATCATCGCCCTATTTCCCTTCATTGACAATCAACATTTTCCTTTAGATGAATCAAACACCTCACCAATATTGTTGACCCAACGATCGACCATCGATGATCAATTTTTAGGCGAACCGAACACATCACCAAACTCGTCAATATGACCATTGGCCATCGATGATTTCTCTTGGAAAAATAATTTTTCCCATGAATTTCACCGAAATATGATACTTAGAAAAAATTCAACTAAAATCAGGATGAATCTGGGATGTTTATCTCCTAGTTAAAATGATAACGATCATTGATCCACCATACCTTGCCCAAATTTACCTATGAGTCTCCATCTTCGATATTCTCCACTTTACCAACTATCGAAAAAGAATCTCAATCGTCAATCTACTTCATTTTACCAACTGTAGAAAATGAATCTCGACCATCGATCTACTTCATTTTCCAAATTACCGAAATGAATATCGACCATCGATCTACTTCACCTTCCAATGTGTCGAGAATGGATATCGACTTTCGATCTGCTTCACCTTCCAAATTGCTAAAAATGGATTTCAATTGTCAATCTGCTTCACCTTTCAAACTACTGAAAATGGATCTCAATCGTCAATCTTCTTCACCAATTGTGAAAATGAATCATGTATGTCGATATTATCACTTCATATTCACCATGAAAACATGGAATTTGAATTCCCAATATCATTTTTAACCCCACGATTTTCATATAGATTCCATCGTCATCTCTTCAACGGTTCTAAGGATAAATTAACTTGAAATTTTCTTAGAAATATAGGGATTTCACTCCAGTTTCATGATTTACCCCCAAATTTTTCACATAACCAAATATGTAACAATGAAGTTTTCTAAATTCGCACTTTTTCTTGGACCATATGGGTCTAGTGTTGAACCATAATCTCTGATACCAATTTGTAATGTCCCCCGGCTTAATTGAGGTCCATTACATGCAAAAAAACTCATAGAATTAAAATTTTCTCCTAAATAAATATGTGTGTCTTTCCAGCTACGTAATCATACATATTTAACCATTATCTAAATGCATCTACAACATGCTAAATCACACATGAATGCAGCTAATAACTCATTAAAGAAATATATAAATCAATCTCATACATAGAGTTCATGCACAACAATTAAAACTCATAATGTAGGACAAAAAACATATAAAACACTTATTTTTTAAAATATTTGTGCAACCAGCTGCTTGGGATAGAAGTTCCACCCAACCATAGCATTTTTGTTCCAAATCTCGACAAAAATTCACCCCCAAGTTGTTGCTAGCAATCCACAAAAGAGGGTGGTCTCTCACTATCCACTCACAACTCAGAAAATCCCACAACCCATTGGCATTCTCCTACATCTATCATGATTTTGCACCATCTCTCTTCCTATCGACCTACCCAACCAAAGGAATGTACCCCTTCACTGATATTATTTCATCAATCATCCCATTCATTTATCATGATCTCTCTGGCATAGGTAACCAAGAATCTCACTACCGGGAAACTCAAGGGAGCTCATTGTTAGGAAAACTACTAGGAAAACAATAACAATCACTTGTTGTTACAGTGCAACTCACATAGAAGTTCACTCTTTTGTCGTGACAACATTTCTCTTCAGTCTTCTATTACAAATACTCTCTATAATTCACCCTCCATGGTTGTTCCATCTCCAATTATATTCTTCCTTGTTCTCTACTCGTTGTTCATGAAAAAACATGATTGTCCAAAAACTGCTCTCTTGGCCATACAAATTTCCTCTCCTTTGACCCTCTTTCTTGACTTACACTCTTCCCCAAACTAATTGCACTCAATCCCATGCTCCCAATAACTATGGGATGTGACTTCTCACACCCACCCTCTTACATGAATTCAATGATTGGGATCTTCCACACTCAAATAGAAAATACAAGTTTAATACATAATCATATTAAAATTTAGGAATGTGGGTTTGGATTAATACCCATGAATAATTCCCCCCCTTGGGCCCCTCTTAGACACTCCTAGACATTCCCATCTCTTGTGGATTAATCATCCCACCATCTTTATCCATGTCCCCTTAGTAGTTGGCACCACATTTTATTTATTAAAATTCATAAATACAATTCACATATACATCTCTTGGCCATCCATACATTATATCTACATTACGAATTAATTAAGCTAGAGATTATAGCGGGGACATTACACCTAGGAGAAGGAAAAGAGACTCCCCTACCATTAATATCGTAGAGAAACTTACTGACCTAATGTTGGGAAAACTATTCACTTCAAAATACTTTGATCCAAGAAGCCAGGTATCTCAATTAAGAATACCTTGATATATTTAGGGGAAACAATAAATGTAATGACCAAGGATGGAATGATCAAGTTAAACATGGTAGAACTATGTGAAACACACCCATTGTCCTTCATATTGGATATAGGTTTATTGTTATTCCAAAGAGGGTGTCAAAATATGACATGGTTTCAATTGATTCATGAAAATATCCAACAAAATTTATAGTTCTCCAGACCAAGGAAAAACACAATGGATATCCCCTCCTTACTTCGAAGACCATGGTTAGCCACATCAGATGCATATATAGGGTGTAGAATAGGGGATATGACCATTGGAAATAGTAAATCACAAAAGAGGCTCACTCTCTATCCCCTTAAAAATCCTTTTATTGTCTTTGAAGTACCATTGTGCATAAGACAAGAAGAGGAAGACATATTTGAGAATACAATACACCTAGTTCTCACCATTGACACTGCCTTAGCATTAAAAAAAACATATAAGGATACATTCCTCTTTGTATCATAGTTCTATCCATATTCAAGAATACAATGACAATGAGAGTGATGAGGAGCAAATAAAAAATTTCAAATTACATCTGACATGCTAGAAACAATTACTCACTAATGAAATAGAATAACCATTAGTCAAACAATAGAAATTTTTCCTGGCTAAACTCTAAAAGATAACAACAAATTAAGCCTTATCCAAGATCAACAATTGTTAGACATTCTTAGAAAACATACTTCTACCTTTTCTTGAGATTAAAATGATATGCAGAGAATTCATCCTAATACCTATAAACCATATATGCATCAAGGATGACTCCTTACCAATCACAAAACCACAAAGAAGAATGAAACCTACACTTAAATACATGGTTAAAAATGAACTACAAAAACTTTAGATGCAAATTTCATTTACCCTATCTCAAACAATGAATGGGTATATCTATTGATTATTTTTCCTAAGAAAGGAGGCAAGGGGAGAATCTATGTGGATTGTAGAGAACTCAGTATGGCCACTAGAAATTATTGTTTCCCCTTACCATTCATTGACCAAGTGCTAGATGACTTGTTAGGGAAAAATACTTCTCCTTTATAAATGGTTTTAGTGGATACACTCGAATTCAAATCATCCTGGAGGACTAAGATAAAAATGCATTCACCTACCCCCAAGGAACATTTGTCTATAAGGTACTCTCATTTAGATTGTGTAATGCACCGACTACCTTTAGAGAGTTGTTTCCAGAATTTTCTTAGATCTATTTCATGATAGTATATAAATATACATGGATGAATTCACTTCTTATGGAAACACATTTCAAGAAGCATTAAAAAATCTAACAAGTGTTCTCAAACATTGTCAATAAATGAATTTATCCCTAAGTAATGAAAAAATATTTATGGTCATGAATGAGGGGATAGTTTTAGGACATCACATTTCTCCTTGAGGTATTGAAGTAGACCCAACCAATGTATCCATAATTCATCCACTAGAAATGCCTCAAACACAAAAGGATGTTAGGAGTTTCATTGGCCATGCAAGATACTACAAAAGATTTATCAAGGATTTTAGTAAAAGTGTAACTCCTTTCTTTACTCTCCTATCAAAAAATGTAGAACTCAGTTTGTCATTAGAATGTCAAAGGGAATCTGACAATATAAAAGAAAAATTAATATCATCCCCTATTCTATAATTCCTTGAGTGGGATATCTCATTTCACACTCACATTGATGCCTTTGATAGAGCATTAGGAGTAGTCTTTGGATGACAAGAATTTAAAGAGCTATTTTCCATCTAATACATAAGTAAAAATCTCTTAGAAGTAGAACTCAGTTACATAGTCATAGAAAAAAAGTTTTTTTCTGTAGTTCATGCAATAAAAAAATTTAGACGGCTCGGTGGGTTAGCTCGAGTGTATGAGTGATGTGGTTCTAATGTAAGAGGTCTCGGGGTCAAGTACCTGACCAACTATATTGTTGATATTGTTGGCATTCACCTAATTTCCCCATCGCGTTAGGCCCCACAAAGTGAAATGTTGTTGCAGAAACTTGAGAAACCTATAAAGTGAAATGTTGTTGTAGATATAGATATTTTATCTAGACTAAGAAACAATGCAGATCAAGAAGCTATTGATGATTCTTTTTCAGACGAGCACCTATTTGCAATTTAAGTGAAAACCCTATGTTCTGTTGATACATAAAATTACCTAGCTGCAGAAAGGTTTTCTCAACACTTTTCATACAAAGAACACTAGAAAACTATGAGATAGAGTGCCACATACACGTGGATAAAAGGCTACTTATTTAAAGTTGGGATAGACCACATACTTTGTCACTGCATCAAGGAAGATGAAGTATATGAAATTGTACATGCATACCATGATGAACCATGTGGGGGATACTTTGTTTCCAAGAGGAAAATCCACAAAATTATTAGATTAGGGTACTATTGGCCAACACTTCACAAGGACACTGCAGAATATGTACCACATTTTGATGAATGTCAAAGGATGGGAAAGCCTACACGAAGGGATGAAATGCCATTACAAGTACAACTATCAAAAAAACCGTTTGAAAAGTGGAAATTATATTTTGTAGGGTCCATTGATCTAGTAGCCAACCAAAAGGAACACATATTGTTTTGTACATATTACTTGAAAAAGTGGGTAGAAGTAAAGTCAATGAAGATTGCTAAGAGGAGAAGGTGACAAATTTTTTGTATGAGAATATTTTTACAAGATTTGGTATACCTAAAGAAAATGTAACATATCAAGGGCCTTAGTTTACCTCTAATCTAATTGAACATACCATGGAGCTATACACAACCCATACCAAGAAATCAATTATCTATCACCCCCGTGCAACCAGGAAAACATAGGTCACAAATAGAGAGCTAGAGAACATTCTAACCCAAATAGTGAAGCAACATAGGAGGGATTGGGAAAACATGTTAGTAAAAGTTGTATGGGCATATAACACTACATGGAAGACCACTACAAGGTTTACACCCTATGAATTGGTTTATGGAAAAATGGTTATGATCTCAATTGAATTTGAACTTAAAACACTCAAAACATATCTAGACCTAGGCCTTGACCTCTAAATCATAGCAGGGGAGGCTAAGAAAAATCAATGCATTAAATGAGTACATACAATAAGCTTTATTTCGTATTGAAATAATCCAACAATAAAGAGTCAGATGGCATGAAAAGTGCATAAAGTTGAAAATGTTCAAAGTAGGAGATTGGATTTATTCTATGATTCAAGGATTAAGGATTTCAAAGGAAAGTTAAGAACAAGGTAGCTATGGCTATATGCAATTGATACTTGCAATGTAGTGAAGATAATAATAGTGGATGAATAATAAACACCTATTTTAGTCAATGGACATAGGTTCAAGTTATATAAGAAACCATTGTCCAAGGAGGAGTTTACTTTCCAACTTCAAAAGAACACTATCTAGATTTAATTGAAAGTAGTAATACTTTCAAATTGAACTGACAATCTCACAAAAAAAATAAAATTAAAATAAATATCATACACACATTAAAAACAATCATACGATAAAAACCTCTTCTAAGGCATCTAGGATAGATCTTGGTTTGAAAACCCCTCCTAAGGCAAGTTTTTATCTATTAATTAAAAAACAAAAGTCCTAATGATGAAAATCTTGTTGGAGCATGCTATTTTGGGAGAAAAGTCCAAGGAAAGAGCACAACAAACAAGGCAGAATGGACCAAGGAAGAAGCATGCGACGGGAACAAAGGAAAAATAGCGCGATAGAATTGTGGATTAACGCGCGAAGGAAGATAGAATGTGGACAATTGGATTCCACTTAGAATTAGGGTTTTGGTAGTCAATGTAAAGAATTTTTACCCACCTTTTTGTATAAATATGATGTATGAGGTAGATAGGGAAAGAATGAATTGATCATAGTGATATAATATCTTGTCTTCGAGAACCTTTTTGGGTCTGAGTCACGGTACTAGTTTTGGTTGGAGGTGTAGAGATTGGATGATGTTAGTTTTGGAGACTTATGGAGTGTAACTGAGGGTCATGTCGCAAGCTATGGAGCTTGGTTCGACGTTGGTCAACCTCACAGAGTATGACCATCTTTTGATGTAATGCGTGCAACGCATAATGTTTGATGAAGAATAATAAATAAGTAGAAGATCTTTGTGGATGTAGCCCTGGGGAGTGAACCACGGTAAAATATGGTGTCTTCATGTGTGTTTTTTTTATATGTTGCTTTGATATGCTTTTATGATGAATGAATATATGAATCTGTTAAGGTTAATTTACAACACACATGTTATGTTTTGAAGAATGAACAATAACGGTTAATTGAATGGTAGATCTAATGAATGATGGTATGGTAGAATGCATGTTGAAGTAGAAGAAGTATAATATGCCTAACATTCCCACGAGTTCCATCCCTTCCATGATTGAAGACACTTGGGTCATGAAATCACCCATAAGCCATCTTGAGTGAGACTGTGTTGTGCGCAGTGTTTCTTTCTGGTTTAGCAGAGGGCCGATGGTTTCTAGGGTTTTGTTGGAGAACTAAGGTAGAACCTGGGTCAACCCATACATCCAACAAATGGTTTTGTTGTCGATTGAAACTCGACAGATCGAATTGGAGGGGATTTGATGAAGAGAATGCAGTGCTAGAAGGGGATTTTTAATCCATGGAACCCTACAAAGCAAGAGATTGAAAAATGGTTGGAGACAAAGAAACTCGAGTTTACACATAAAGATAATAGAAGCTCCAAGTGTACACCATGCCAATATCTGCAGAGGTATGTGTTTACTAATTTGCATGATGCATATTTCTGTTATTTTCTAGAGTTATTGCAGGAGTGGTTATTGAGGTTGAAGGATACTCATCCAACTAATTGGATAAGTCCATAGAGTGAACTACTAAGAATATTTCTCGGTTGGAAAGGGTTAATAATAAATTCACGTGCCTAGTGGATTTTTGGTTAGACAATATTATTGCAGGGTTTATTACTGAATTTGCATTCAATATTGTGGAGTCTTACACTGCTGCAGAGAAGGATATTTTGAAGGGACCAAAAGGAAGGTACATTTGATCACTCTACACGTCGATCAAGATCTTAATGCATGATAAAGGAGTGATGAAAATGGCGTCAAACAACTAAATCAATCTGCGCTTATGGGGGAGCTGGGCGAAGCACTAAGGAAGATCTAAGATATGGAGAGGGATCTGGATGGAGGCCAGAAGATGGAAGCAATGGACCCTATTATGATGGATGAGGAACAAACCAAGGAGATAACATGGAAAGAGTAGGATTGACGCATAGTAGATGACCCTACCAATATAAGATCAATAGGAAAAATAGGGAAGTAGTCGAGCAAGAGGGCTTGGATAGTGATGAGGAAGAGGTAGAGGATCTTCATGCGATAGGGAATATTGAGGAAATCTTGTGCACCACATATGAGAGGAAAACCAAAGGTCATGGGTTCAGTGTGGAAGAAGGCTCTCCATTCCAAATCTGAATTAGTGTGGAACCCACAACCCCATGTGTGATTAAGAAAACTGAAGAAGAAGAAATGTTCATACAACAAGTGATTAGTGGTAGAAGGATTTTATTAGGACGTGGGTCCAGTGGAAAATCAAGTAGAATGGTGACGCAGACCCCCGACCCTCAGGCCAAGATCCACACAGGATCGTTCCTCCTTCAAATCCGTAGAATCGAATTAGTTCTTTCGGGCCCTCACTGGAACCCCACGAATTCGATCCACAGGTCCTTCACAAAAACTCCACCGTCACAAAAAATGCACTAGGCGTGAGTCTTCACCTCGACATAGCCACCAGATATGACCACGACCTTTTCCGAAAAGGGATTTCGAGTTTCGCGACTTTGGGGATTTCAACACCAAGATCCTCGACTCCTTGTCATCATAAGTGTCGAAAAGCCAAACTCCGAAATGATGAAATGTGTGACCGCAACCCCACTCCAAAGATGAGTCGCGTTTTGCGAATTTGGGGGTTTTCAACTCAAAGTGCCCTGCTCCTTGTCCTCGAGATTTCCGAAATATCGAACCCCGAAACTCTGAAATACCAAACCCCGAAAGGGCTGGCGAGTGACAAGCTCCCCGCTTGGATCCTGTCCATGTGAACCTGTCCCGTGACCCGGTGCTATTCCTTTGAATGCTTTTGGGTTTTCACGTTTCGAGATTTCGCGATTCCGCCTGCAACAGTGCTTGACCCTTCGAACTCCGGGGTCCCGGAATGCCGAAATATCGAACCCTGAAATGCCGAAATTCCACTTCAAAGGGAGATCAATGACTGTGAGCCTCCCCTGATCCGACGACTTACGTTCTTTCAGGATTTCATGGGCCAAGAGTCCCGACTCTTGCACTTTGTATCTCCCGGTAGCCGAAATGTCGAAATCTCTTTTCGGGGATTTCCCCGAAACCTTGACCGCTCCCCACATGTCCTCTTATGGATGGTCACGATGCTTTCGGGATTTTGTGAGTCAGTACTTTTTGTCTCACGACTCCTTCTCCTTGAACTCCTGGTATCCGAAACCCCGATGGCTTCCGGATTTCTGCCACACGTCCTCCCAACGATGGAGGGTCCTGATCTTTTTGGGACTTTGACAAGTCCTTCCCTATGCATATACGAGGGTTAAACCTCATGCACCTTCTCCTGGATTTGATCACTATCGGCTCCCTGTGCTAGATCTGACGACCCAGATTTGTTCTTCTACGCTCTCTCCTCCTACTCTCTGGACACGAAACTCAACGGTTCAGATCTTTTCTCCAGTGCCTGAATCAACGACATCTGTGCTCTCTTGATCTCACGCTTCTTCCTTCCCCTTGGAAGATTTCTTGTTCCAAAAAAGGCCTCGGCCTTCGTCTTTGCTGCGAAGCCTGTATCCTCGGCTCCCGCCTGTATTCTAAGGACGTTGTCCCTCCTGAGCTTTTTCAATTGTGAAACCTCAAAGGGATCCTTGACTTCCTGCTCCTCTCAACTATTGCTCTATGCACAAAGGCACTATTCCCCCTGATCTTCTGAACTTGAGACAAGTTCAATCTGAGCGCACTTCTTGCGCTATTCCTTCTGAGCTTAAGAACTTCAGACAAGTTCTTATTCGCACACTCCTTGTGCTGCTGAGTTTTCAGATAACTCAATTCAAAGTATTTCTTGCAAAGAAATGCTTCACACCCTCCTGGTGTTCTTTTGCTCGATGCACACCTTACAGAGCCTCTGCACACAATTGTGCTATCTGTCCTGAGCTTATTTGTGGCTCTGACCTCAAAGTGTCTCTGTCGCTTTCTCTCCTTGAAGGGATATAAGTTCCCTCTGGCAACTTATGCTCAAGCATGCCTTGCTGAGCCTTCAGGGTGTTCAGTAACCCTGTGAGTGTCTCCTCCTGTGACACTTCTCCTTCTTCTCAAAACCCGAACAAGATTTCCTTCTGTGCACATTTGCACCAACTCAATGCCCACCTAGCAGAGTTCTCCAGAATCCTCAGTGACTCTGTGTTCTCACTGAACTCAAAATAGAGTTTCTTTTGTGCACCCTGTGCATCCACTCAATGCCCTCTTGGCAGAGTCTCACAAAATTATCAGAAATTATGTCTTCCCTCTCGACACTTCTTTTCTCTGGACTCAGAATAGAGTTCCTCTGTGCATTCTATGCACTTGCTCAATGCACTCCTGGCAGAGCTTCCACAGAACCTTCAGTGATTCTATTTTCTCTGTGCCTTTCTCTGCATAGTCTTCACCTCCAAGGTGTTCAACAACCTTGAGGCTTCCTCCTGAGTCTAAGACTTCCTCTGGTGTGCCCTCCTGGGACGTCTTTGTCTGAAATTCTGCAGAATTCAGAAGTGCACTCGTTGCACTAGCTTATAGAACCCACAACTTTCTGTCATGCAACCTCTTGCATGAAGCCTCAAAGAACCAGACCTGGAATCAAAGAACCCAACAGACAAAGGCTTATGTCTGTAACCTACAAATGTAAACTAACATACATCTACAACATATCATCAACACATAAAGACATTCATTCATGAACTCATAAATGCATGAACAACAACATGCAGGAAAAACTGCTCTGTTTGTATTAATCAAGAATGCCTGATTGCAATGTGTTCGAGCTCGGACTGCCACAGAGTCTCGGCTCCTCTCTCCTCTACTGACTCTACAGAATACTTCCCCCTTTTGTTTTTTAGATACAAAGAGGGGCTCCTCGAGCTCTTACCTCCATCCTCACCGACTCTCATTTATTTACATTCAATTACATTGAATGGCTGTCTAGTCCGAATCGGATCTAGATATCATCCTTACAACCATTTAAGGCAACCTTTATCTAAAGCCTATGCACATGCATGGCTTTTGGCTCTACCAGCCTTACAATCATTAAATACAATTTCAAAATTTGAAATTTGAAAGTGAGAGGGTTGCGCCTCTCTTCTCCATTGAACACGCTTGATGTGCTGGCTAGATGGCGCGTAGCTGGTTTGGAGCGATGCTCATGCATCATACTCCTCTACTGCAAAAATCATGAGCTCCTTCTCATGAGCTTCCCAACACCGCTGTTGAAATCCACCTGGATCCCAAATAGTTCTCTGGAGCTGTCCATCTGCTCCACTGCTTCATTGTTGTTGTTGCTTCTGTTGCCCTGCTGCTATGGTAGGTTCTCCTCTGTTCAACTACTCTTTGCTGACCGCTTTTGCTGATCTAATCATCAGCCTCCTGATCTCCTCGATTATCTCATCCAGCTGATCTCATGGCTGGCTCTCTCTATGCAGTCTTCTCCACTGCACTTCTTCCCTGAAAATGGGTAGATCAACTAGATCTCTCATACCATCTTCTTCCTCTCTTGTGGCATTGAGTTGCCACTCTGTTGTAGACTCCAATTATACAATCCTATCACTGAGCTGCTTCTCAGCTTCTTTTTCTGACAGTGTTGCTTCTTCCATTTCTCCTGCTGGTTCAGCTCCAGCTTCCTCCAGCTGCTCCCCAGACTGGAATTTTCCTTCATTTTCTGCTGCATGCCTCGGCATTACAGTCATCATTTGTTCAGCTCCCTGGCTGAAAATTCCGAGTCATTTCTCGAAATGATCCTCTGCTAACATCTGCATGACTTTCTCCTCGTGGAAGTCATCTACTGGTTCTGGATGGTTCAACCAATCCTCCAGCATCTCCAACTCCATCTCCCATGGAGTGAGCATCTTATCTTCATGCTTTTCTTCTGTTGGGGCAGATTTTGACATATGCTCCATTTCTTATTTCTCTTTGACAGTCTCTGTTGGCTTTCCTTCTTCCTCTGCTACACCTTCATCCTGTGCATCGGCCTCCACTTGGCTTCTTAGTAGGAATACTCTTATCCCTCCAATCATCAGAATGCTCTTCTGATCTTCCTTCGTCAGCACTCCTCGCTGATATGAACTCACCTCTGAGTTCATAAGACTTTTAGACAGTCTCAACTACTCTCCCTTGCCCACCTGGCAATATGGGATTTTCTCTCTGCCCTCCTGGTAGTCTTTGAGATCATCCTGTGACCTCTTCTTATTGCCCTCCTGGCAAATTGAAAATTCCTCACTGCCTGCTTGGCAGTTTCTGAGATCTTCCAGTGATCTCTTCTCCTCATCATCACTGAGATTTCTCCTAGCTTCTGGTTCACACACATGAACCACTTCTTTTGTGGCCCTAAGGCTTTTCACATACCTCATCCATTCCTTCAACAACTTCTGCTACCTTCAGGCCAATAACTCCTTGACTGGCCATTTCAATTTCGTTTTCATGGGCCATTCATATGCCCATCGCGATTTTCCATCCTACTGCATTCGAAATGCAAGCTCCTCCATCCTTGCTCTTATCTCAGCGAGTTATTTGTCCATATCAGCCTCGCTCTGTTGCTGTGGTTCTTCTTTCCACCGCGTCCATGGCCTTTAGCTACCATTTTCCTGTTCTTGTCTGTCTTCCTGGCAAACTTGTTGTTGTCACTCTACAACCGTGAGTGCTTCCAACCTTTTCTTACAGTCCACTTGACTGTCTATTTGTTGTTGCATCCTACAACAATCTCTTCAATCCTCTTCATCTAAAATATACAGACGAAGTCCTACTCTGATACCACTTGGTGGTGTGTATCAGAGTATTTTCTTTACCTACTCTTCCTCCCTCTGCCTGCAGTCTACAGACAGAAAGTGGCTCTGATACCACTTGGTGACGCAGACCCCTGACCCTCAGGCCGATATCCACACAGGATCGTTCCTCCTTCGAATCCACAGAACCGAATTAGTTCTTTCGGGCCCTCACTGGAACCCCACAAATTCGATCCACAGGTCCTTCATGAAAACTCCATCGACACAAGAAATGCACTAGGCATGAGTCTTCACCTCCACACGACCACCAGATATGACCACGACCTTTTCCGAAAAGGGATTTCGGGTTTCACGACTTTGGGGGTTTCAACACCAAGATCCCCATCTCCTTGTCATCAGAAGTGCCGAAAAGCCGAACCCCGAAATGCCAAAATGTGTGATCGCAGCCCCACTCCAAAGATACGTCGTGTTTCGCGACTTCGGGGGTTTTCAACTCAAAGTGCCCCGCTCCTTGTCCTCGGGATTTTCGAAATGCCAAACCCCGAAACTCTGAAATGTCGAACCTCGAAAGGGTTGGCGAGTGACAAGCTCCCCACTTGGATCGTGTCCACGTGACCCTGTCCCGTGACTCGGTGCTATTCCTTCGAATGCTTTTGGGTTTTCGCGTTTCGGGATTTCACGATTCCGGTTGCAACAGTTCTTGACCCTTCAAATTCCCGGGTCCCGGAATGCCGAAATATCAGACCCCGAAATGCCAAAATTCCACTTCAAAGGGAGATCAATGGTTGTGAGCCTCCCCTGATCCGACGAATTACATTCTTTTGGGATTTCATGGGCTAAGAGTCCTGACTTTTTCCCTTTGTATCTCCCAGTAGTCGAAATGCTAAAATATCCTTTCGAGGATTTCCCCGAAACCTTGACCACTCACCATGTGTCCTCCTATGGGTGGTCACGATGCTTTCGGGATTTCGTGAGTCAGAACTTTTTGTCTCACGACTCCTTCTCCTTGAACTCCCGGTATCTAAAACCCCAATGGCTTTTGGATTTCTGCCACGTGTCCTCCCAACGATGGACAGTCCTGGTCTTTTAGGGACTTTGACAAGTCCTTCCCTATGCATATACGAGGGTTAAACCTTATGCACCTTCTCTTGGATCCGATGGCTATCGGCTCCCTACGCTAGATCTGACGACCCAGATTTGTTCTTCTACGCTCTCTCCTCCTTCTTCCTGGACACAAAACTCAACGGTCCATATATTTTCTCCAGTGCCCAAATCAACAGCAGCTGTGATCTCATGAGATCACGCTTCTTCCTTCCCCTTGGAATATTTCTTGTTCCAAAAAAGGTCTCGGCCTTCGTCTTTATTGTGAAGCCTGTATCCTCGGCTCCCGCCTATATTCTAAGGACGTTGTCCCTCCTGAGCTTTGTCGATTGTGAAACCTCAAAGGGATCCTCAACTTCCTTCTCCTCTTGACTATTGCTCTGTGCACAAAGGCATTGTTCCCCCTGAGCTTCTGAACTTGAGACAATTTCACTATGAGCGCACTTCTTGCACTATTCCTTCTGAGCTTAAGAACTTTAGACAAGTTCTTATTCGAACACTCCTTGTGCTGCTGATTTTTCAGATAACTCAATTCAAAGTATTTCTTGCAAAGAAATGCTTCACACCCTCCTGGTGTTCTTCTACTCGATGCACACCTTGCATAGCCTCTGCACACAATTGTGCTATTCGTCTTGAGCTTATCTGTGGCTCTGACCTCAAAGTGTCTTTGTCCCTTTCTCTCCTTGAAGGGATATAAATTCCCTCTGGCAACTTATGCTCAAGCACGCCTTGCTGAGCCTTGAGGGTGTTCAGTAACCCTATGAGTGTCTCCTCCCGTGACACTTCTCCTTCTTCTCAGAACCCGAACAAGAGTTCCTTTTTTGCACACTTGCACCAACTCAATGCCCATTTGGCAGAGTTCTCCATAATCCTTAGTGACTCTGTGTTCTCACTGAACTCGAAATAGAGTTTTTTCTGTGCACCCTGTGCATCCACTCAATGCCCTCTTGGCAGAGTCTCACAGAATTCTCAGAAATTATGTATTCCCTCTTGACACTTCTTCTCTCTGGACTCATAATAGAGTTCCTCTGTCCATTATATGCACTTGCTCAATGCCCTCCTGGTAGAGCTTCCACAGAACCTTCAGTGATTCTATTTTCTCTGTGCCTTTCTCTGCATAGTCTTCACCTCCAAGGTGTTCAAAAACCTTATGGCTTCCTCATGAGTCTAAGACTTCCTCTGGTGCGCCCTCCTGGCATGTCTTTGTCTGAAATTCCGCAGAATTCAGAAGTGCATTCGTTGCACTGGCTTACAGAACCCACATCGTTCTGTCATGCAACCTTTTGCATGAAGCCTCAAAGAACCAGACCTGGAATAAAAGAACCCAACAGACAATGGCTTATGTCTGTAACCTGCAAATGTAAACTAACATACATCTACAACATATCATCAACACATAAATACATTCATTCATGAACTCATAAACGCATGGACAACAACATGCAGGAAAAACTGCTCTGTTTGTATTAATCAAGAATGCCTGATTACAATGTGTTCGAGCTCGGACTGCCATAGAGTCTCGGCTCCTCTTTCCTCTACTGACTCTACAAACCACTTCCCTTTCTTTTTTTTAGATACAAAGAGGTTCTTTTTTTACAAAGAGGGGTTGCTCGAGCTCTTCCCTCCATCCTCACCAACTCTCATTTATTTACATTCAATTACATTGAATGGCTGTCTAGTCCGAATCAGATCTAGATCTCATTCTTACAACCATTTAATGAAACATTTATCTAAAGCTTGCGCACATGCATGGCTTTTGGATCTACCAGCCTTACAATCATTAAATACAATTTCAAAATTTGAAATTTGAAAGTGAGAGGGTTGTGCCTCTCTTCTCCATTGAACATGCTTGATGTGTTGGTTGGCTAGCGCGTAGCTGGCTTGGAGCGATGCTCCTGCATCATAGAAGTATAAGCTCAACAAGCAGTATTCAAGTATCTACACCACACAGAGGTGGTAGTACAACAAACTTCACAATGGTAGGAGTAGATCAAACTATTAGGTTACCAAAGTTCTAAGGAGAAGGGTTGGAGGACCCTGAGAAGCATTTGTTTATTTGTGAGAAGATTTCGGAATCCAAGCAGATTAAAGATGAAGATACAAAGGTTTCACATTTATCAATCACATTCAGAGACTGTGCATTAGACTGGTAAATGGGTCTCACAGTAAATAACCCAATTGGGGCACCTACAACTGTCGTAGATTTGAAGAAGCAATTGATCAATGAATTTCAGAAACCAAGTTCGGAGGATCAATTCATGAATGAAATGATAGAGATCAAGAAAAAACCAGGTGATTCATTCTGGGAGGTTGATGAGAAGTTAAAGAGGCTAAAAGGTAATTTGAAGTACCATGTTACTGATATGCAACATAGACATTTATTTGTTAACTTTTTATTGGCACATTTGAAGTATCCTTTGAGGAAGCAAACATTCCAAACCCAGGCTGAGGCCTTGCAAGAAGCATTATAGTTAGAGGAAAATTAGTATAAGAATACATATTCATCTTTGGAAGATATGAGAGTGGGCCTGAAGAACCTGACATTTCAGTTGAATCAGAATAAAGGAAAGGAAAAAAGGGAAGATGTATGGTGCACATTTTTCATAATAGAAGGTCATCATAACAATAAGTGCCCAACCCTTGCGCAATACTTGGGGACAAGAATTTTGAATCCTTTACCCCCGGGAGGATCATGGTGTGAGATATGTATAACACATGGACATTATCCTTATCATTGTCCCATGGAAAGAAGTATCAAATGGTACCAAAGAGAACATTTTGTAATTTTTGCAAGTTAGTTGGACATGAAGACAAGGATTGGAGAACCTTGGAAATAATGAAGGAGAGAACATCATATACTTATACGGTGCAGGTTTAATTAATTACATCACAACCTTCACAGTAGCTGTAGTAGAACAACCCATAACAACCACAGTATAACAATGTGCAATAGTTTGCAGCGCCACCATAGTGCGATAATTGCACAATAGTTTGGAGCACCACCGCAATATAACAACACACAATAGTGTGCAATGACACCACAGTACAATAATGTGAAACCACAATACAATCAAGGACCACAATACAATACACTACACAGAGACAATCAAGGAAATAGAGGAGGATTCAGAGGAGGAGGTCGTGGAGGAAGAGGATTTGGAGGAGGTAGAGGACAAGTAGTTTGTCACAATTGCTAGAAACCTGGACACTATGCAATATATTTTCCATATCCACCTACGACATGTATGTATTTTCATGCAACATACCATGAGACAGAAGACAATCTGACACTTCTGGTAAAGATACAACATAAAAGGAACCAAAACAACCAAAAATTCCAATGGATTGTTGTGGAAAACAAAGAATAATATGGGAAGAAGATCAACATAGTTAATAGAGGTGGAACCAAGATAGGAACAAATGCAACAAATAAGGATCAAGATCAGTACTAGTGGATCAGAAAGAATACAAAACCCCAACAAAATTTTTATGTGCACAAAGAGAAGGAGATATTCTAGGAGGCCAGACAACATATTTTGAAGAAAAATATTGCGCCAACTTCAGGAACAAAGCCAATAGATGATATACCAGTGTATGAAATGCCTCCATTATTTGATCAGACTAGTAGAGAACAACCATCAGAACAAGTAAGTAATTTGATAAACTTTTTGGGGTCTTGTGTGAATTTGTTGAATGATAAAAACTCTTTACAAGTATTACAGAGTCTATTAGAGAAGTGTAATTCTGGAGAAGAAATGAAATTAGAACACAAGAGAGTCAATCGGGTTCGTAAGAAGAGAGGAATGAGTAGGGAATTCATGTTGAATGCAAACATTGGATATTTCAATATAGGGGATATCATATTAGACTTAGGTTCTAAAGCAATTTTTTTTCCTAAGAAGACATGGGAAGCCATGGGGGAACCTACATTGGGATTCTCACTTATTCAGTTAAAGCTAGAAAATGAACACAAAGTGGTACCAATTGGTAGATTGAAGGGTATACCAATAGATCTAGATGGAGTGTGCACCATGGAAAACTTTGAAGTGATTGACATAGTAGATAACACGTCACCATATCCATCGTTGTTGGTTCTGGATTGGTCTTTTGATAACTAGGATATTATCATCTCAAGAATAGAAAGATGATACTTGAATTAGGAGAATATAGAGTTATTGCACCATTAGATCCCTAAGAAGGAGGAAGGTGTGTCGAACCTATGAAATAAAATTTTATTACATAGGACATAAACCATCTTTATAAAGCTATTGTGTGCGAAGAGGATTACATCAACCCAACTACAAATGGAATGCTAAGTTGGAGGATTATTATTTCTTGTTCTTCATACTCTGACATAGGACTGGAGAAATGGCAACAACAATTACATGATTTATCTACCAGAAGATGTTCCATAATGACACACACACTAAGATGGGTTGGTACAGAGGCAAGAGCCTCCTACTTTTTATGGTCAGAATGATTTAGAAGAATTTTTAATGAATTTTTAATTAGAAGTAGTAGAAAATCAAATATTACTAGTATTAGATATTTATTTGGAAGCTACACCTGCATGTTGGTGGGGTACACATAAATAAAAGATCAACAATTGGTACCAATGCAAGAGGTTATTGCGCATCAGATTCGATGCAGAGAATAAGCATCGATATGTGGAGAAGTATTATGGAATGGGACAACCCAGAGAACATGTAGAAAGGTGTATAACTCAATGGATATTAGTAACACCAGAAGAGTGGCAACATCATTTCATTCATACATTGGAAGGGATACCAAATAATTGGTACACAAAATTGGAGCAACGCAGGGAAACTGCAAACTGAGAAGATTTGCAATGGAACTTTATCATTACATTTGTATTCAAGCATGAGAACCCAATGGTAGATACAAAACTGAAGGTAGTAAGGGACATGATATTTGAAGAACTAGAAGTGGATATTGTGACAACTTATCAGAACCATAAGAAACAGGTAGTCAGACAGTTATTGCATTGTTATCATGTCACACAAGAAGAAGATCCAGCAGAAGAAAATCCACATAATATCCAGATTCCAGAAGATGAAGGAGAAAGAGAGATAGAATGATGATAGGAAGTTTATTAGAAGGGTATTATAGGAATTTTATAATGGGATATGCACATATTACTGCGTCGATGGAGAAATTGTTGAAGAAAGACATTAAGTATCAGTGGAATGATGAATGCCAACAGAGTTTGGATATTTTGAAGGGGAAAATGGTGACAAAACCAATTTTAGTGTTCCCCAACTGGTCAAAGGAATTTCATGTGCATGTGGATGCATCTGCAATAGCGCTAGGAGAATTATTAACACAACTAGGAGAAGGCGATATAGATCACCCTATAGCATTCACAAGAAGGAAGTTATCAGATTCATAACAAAACTACAATACTACAGAAAGGGAAGGATTGTCCATAGTGTATGCATTGCAAAAATTCAAACATTATTTGTTAGGGAAATATTTCAAGATGTTTACAGATCATTCTTCTCTTAGATATTTAGTCAATAAGCTAGTGTTGGGGGGGAGAATATGCAGATGACTACTTTTGTTCCAGGAGTTTGACTTTGAAGTTGTGGTAAATCCCGGGAAATTGAATGCAGGGCCAGATCATATGTCCAAGATAACTAATGGAGAAGAACCAAGTAACTTGGAGGACAATTTCCCAGATGCACAATTGTTTTCAGTACAGATAAATGATGAGTATTTTGCTGAAATTATTGAGTTTTTGAGTACAGGATTTGCACCAAAGGAATTTAGTACTGCATAGAAGAAAAATTTGGTGGTCAGAGTTGCATACTACCAATTGATTGCAGGGAATTTATACAAACTTGGTGTAGACAACATTTTGAGGATATGTGTTATGGATCGTGAAAGGCCTATTATTTTAGCAGAAGCACATGAAGGTGTTGTTGGAGGAAACTATGAAAGGAAAGCTACTACACAGAAGATATTACATGTAGGATTATGGTGGCCAACAATTCACAAGGATCCAAAGGAGTACTATTAGAATTGTGATGTTTGTCAGAGGGTTGGAAATTCATCCAGGAGGGATGAGATTTTATTGAGACCTCAGGTAACTTTGCAAGTGTTTGATAAGTGGGCAGTAGACTTTGTAGGTCCAATTAATCCATCGAACAAAATATCAGGAGCTAGATATATTATTACAACAATAGAATACTTGATCAGATGGGTTGAGGAAGTAACAGTGAAGGATTGCAGCGCAAAAACTACAACATGATTTTTATTTGAACATGTAGTTACAAGATTTGGATGCCCAAGAATTTTGATGAGTGATAAGGGGACTCACTTTATCAACAATACAATCCAGGAAATGCTAGAATAATTTGAGATACATCATCAGAAGATCACTCCATATCATCCTTAGGCGAATGGAATAGTGGAAGCGTTTAACAAGATATTGGAGAATGCCTTGACTAATATTTGTAATGTAAACATGGATGACTGGGACTTGAAGGTACCAATAGTGTTAGGGCTTATAGAACTACATACAATAAGCTAACAGGGCATACAACTTTTAGATTGGTGTATGGACAAGAAGAAGTGGTACCCTTGGAGTGTTTGATACCTAGTCTATGCATTACAACAATTAGATATATGATAGAAAGAGGCGCAACATAGGAAATATTGGCTCAACTTATGGCATTGGAAGAAGATAGGATCATAGTTGGTTTCCATCAGGAGATACAAAAAGCAAAGGATAAAGCATGGCATGAGAGACATATTAAGAAGAAGAGATTCAAGGAAGGAGATATGGTTCTTCTCTATGACAGTAAGTATTTGCATCACCCAGGGAAGTTCGAGATGCATTGGCTAGGTCCATATGAGATAAAGTTTGTCACAAATGGAGGTGTCGTGCAGCTACAGGACTTAGCATCCAAGGAAGTTCAAGGACTAGTGAATGGTAGTCGACTGAAACTATATAGAGACAGTCAACCCACTAACCTTCATTCGTTGCAGCGAAGAAGTTAGACTTGTACATATTGTAAATAGTAGAATTTAAAAGAAGAAAAAGAAGAAAAAAAAGTGTAAAAATGACAAAAATCCAAAAAGAAATAGATAAAGAATAAGTGATAGACAGATAGTTGAAGGAGACAACGCACTAGGAAAAGATCTTGGCACAGAAGAAAAGATACAAAGGATAGCCCAGGCGATGGATAGCTATAATCAAGAGATAATAGAATTGGTTGAGAAGTTGACACCAACTACCCCTTGAAAGGTCATATCAGAGAGGGAGCAACAAGAAACAGAACACACAAATATTATCGCGCGGGAGGTGAAAGAAGTAGCGCAACTCTATGAAAAATATGTGTGTAGATGGACGATCCTGGAAGAAGACAAAGGGATCCAACAATTGGATCAGAGGGAAGCGATAGTAAACACTAAAATTCAAGATTTAAAGCAAAGGAAAAAGATAATTCTTATATCGGAGAGAATGAAGGCCATGCAGGAAATGAAAAATATGAAAGCAGAGTTGAAGACAATCCAAGGAGAAAAAAACACAAGACAGGCTCAGTTGGAGCCACTATAGGAACAAGCAGAGAAAATGACAGCCGATTTAGAAACATAGAAAGGAACACTAGAACATTTACACTCGAAAAGCATAGAAGTGTTGAAGGAGCACATAACAATACAGATGGTGGAGACCCTAATAAGAAAGAGTGTGCAGGTGAAGACACAAGTTGATGAACTAATAAATAATTTTCAAGCATTGGATAAATCAGTGCAGGAAGCACACACGACCTGAGAGACTCAAGAAGAATGGACCAAGGAAGCAACACGGAGTGGGAACAAAGGAAAATCAACATGACAAAATTATGGATTAACGCGCGAAGGAAATTAGAATGTAGAAAAGAGGAGTCCACTTAGAATTAAGGTTTTGGTAGTCAATGTAAAGGGTTTTTACCCACCCTTTTGTATAAATATTATGTATGAGGTAGATAGGGAAAGAATGAATTGATCATAGTGATAGAAGATCTTGTCTTTGAGAACCTTTTTGGGTCTGAGTCGCAGTACTAGTTTTGGTTGGAGATGTAGAGCTCAAATGATGTCAATTTTGGAGACTTATATATTGTAACTGAGGGTTAGGTCACAAGCTATGGATCTTGGTGTGACGTTGGTCACCCTCAAGGAGTATGATAAAATTTTGATGTAATGTGTGCATCGTATAACTTTTGATGAAGAATAATAAATAAGCAGAATATCTTTGTGGACGTAGCCCGGGGGGTGAACCACAGTAAAATACGGTGTCTCCATGTTTGTTTTTCTTATATGTTTCTTTGATATGATTTTATGATGAATTAATATATGAATCTATTAAGGTTAATTTACAACGCGCATGCTATGTTCTGAAGAATGAACATTAAGGATTAATTGAATGGTATATATAATGAATGATGGTATGGCAGAATGCATGTTGAAGTAGAAGAAGTCTAATATACCTGACATTCCCACAAGTTCCATCCCTTCCATGATTGCTGAAACTTGGTTCATGCAATCACCCATAAGCCATATTGGGTGAGACTGTGATGTGCACTCTTTGCGCAGTGTTTCCTTCTAGTTTACCAGAGGGGCCGATGGTTTCTAGGTTTTTGTTGGAGAACTAAGGTAGAACCCGGGTCATACCATACATCAAACAAATCTATTTGAGACGCCATGGGATGAGAACAATTAAAAACTAGGAATAACACTTCTACTCTAAGAAAACAAAAATAAATAAATAAAATCATGACATGTATTGCTAACTATTCAAGGTCTACTACATCGGTTTCAAGGATTCAAGCATGAAGGAATTAAACCTAATATCATAAGGAACATCCTCTGGAAGATCTTATGCAACCAAAATTCGTTGGTACTTCTCAAGCCTAATCATGGAAGAGAAATGCATGGAATTTGGAGAGGATATTTCATCATACTGCAACCAACGAGTCATCAAAGAACCATTGCTAAAGGTAGAAATAGAATAAAACAACATTTCAATGGATCAACTACCATAGTCATCTTGTTATATTGGTATTTTGAAGTTCAAATATCGCACTCTCTTAAATATTCATACCTTCAATTTTTAGGTATCAATTCAAACATGTTCCAATACAAGAAACTTAAGGAAATTTCAAGCATGGTGCGGAAGTACAAATGCATACAAGCTCCAAGTACACAAATTTTTTAAATAAGACCAAATAGTAGAAGTGCACTTTACTTGAGTAAAGAGTATCAATCCAATATTAAAGGAGTTCGAGATTACATACAAATACAAAAATTGCAACATGTAATATGTGTCCAAATTCCTATGCATTCATTACCCCTTATTTAATTAAATTTGGATTAATAAGGTGGAATCTAAACAAAAGAACTGTGAAATTTGATGACTAAAGTGTCAATATTATCCTTTCTAAAATGAAAAATTGGGTTCTAAAAGCAACAATATTGGTTTTCGATTCCAAAAGTTTTAATTATGAATAATTTCAAACCTAAAAAGTGTGATTTTCGATTCCAAAAGTTTTAATTATGAATAATTTCAAACCTAAAAAGTGTGATTTTCGATTCCAAAAGTGTGATTTTCGATTCAAAAAAAGTGAATTTTGAAATATGAAAGTGTGAATTTTGATTACAAATGTGTGAATTTTGAATCAAAAGTGTCAATATCTAATTGATACAATGTGTATTAGATTTGAATATTTTTGAGTTTTTTAATTAACATGTATATAATTCTAAATCCAAGATTTACATTTGTCAACATATTATTTTTGTATGTGCATCCATAAATCCCTATGATGTTCATTGCTAAATATATCACGATTGAACATATACAATAAAATAAAAACAATCAACAATAATCATTGTATTCCAAAAGTTGTACCTTTTAATAAATATTTACAACAACATCATTTATTTATCAACATAAAGTCTCATTCATCAACATCACTCCCACTCTCAACAATATGATCCATCTATTATTATTGTCCCTTAATTATTGCAAGGACCTTCTCATTTATTTGTATTTTCTTTCTTGTGTATCCTACCCTTGGTGACCATTCCCATATGATGCTATTAACATCAATGAACATATTTTCTTCTGAATCAACAACCCATTGTTGTTTTTTATTTAAACAACTCTTACATAATTCTTTGATAACCTTTAATGTTCTAGTTGGCTTCCACCATTGAGTCTCTAATTTGTAAGAATGAATAATAGAATCTGGATCTCAATAAACACTTCCCTTTTCCTTGACCAACCATATCACATAATCTTGTTTAGGTGATTTTAGTATGAGCATTTGTCCCTCTACAACATCATCCTTTGGAGAGATTCGATCTCTAGGCTAGTTACATAGAGGTCCTTCATATATGTTGAACACACCAACCACACTAAGAGGGGGGGGGGTGAATAAGTGTGTGGATTTTAATAACTTTTCTTCTTTCAAGTTAGAAGTTAAAACATAATTGTACACATTAAGAACAATCAAATCGTAATTATAATGAACACAAGAGATACAAGATATATGTATAAGATTTTGTATAATATGTGTGTGTGTGTGTGTGTGTGTGTGACCATAGTAATGGGGGTTTTCTCAGCACCAACTATTTTGTATCAGCACCAAATGAAGTAAGGAGCACCAACTCCTAGGAGAGCACCAACTCTGAAGAGAGCACCAACTCTCAAGCAATACCCAGCTTGCCACGAGACCCAGCTTGTTGATAGAATGAAATCTATCCAACTAGAGTTCATATAGTAGATCAACCAACTCTAGTAGCATTGATCCATTTATTGAATCAGTTCTATCTCATGATTAGAGGTATACCACAAATGCTCATCACCACACTTCATCTTCTCTCTGAAATTCACACCTTCTTCACTTCATCTTCTCTCTGATATTCACACTTTCTCCACTTCATCTTCTCTCTCATATTCACACTTTATTAAATTCATCTTCTCTATGATATTCACACTTTTCTATGTCAAAGAATCATCATTATAGAAATCACCAACCTCAGGTGCAGATCCACCTCTTCCCCACACTCAGCTGCACTCAAGTGAACCAATCATGGTTGTATTTATACTCATTTATGCTCAAAGATTGTTTTAAGTTATTGGGCCAACTTGTGCCACAAGTTACAACTAACTTGTCCATTTACAACAACTTTGGGACCACATATGCTATCCTTCCATTGTACTTTATCAATGGTCGAGAATGATCCCGAATTCGATCGACGGTACGCATTAACTTCGGCCTTCGACACTTCGGGTGATTTCTCCTTCATTTTACTTTAATATTCTGGAGTTTATTTCTTCAAAGTAGATCAGACTGTTGGATATTATTTGCAAGATGAACGGTTCTCAATCATTTGGGAACATCAAGACTTCGGGTATTTTTTGGTGATGAAACTCCGAAGACCATACACCAGGAGTGACATATCCATTGATGTCACTGTTGACGTGGCACTTCCCGAGTGGCTTCCATGTGTCACCTATATTCGTGGCTTACATATGCATAAAGTACCTATGGGACCTTGACACTTGTCACCACCTGATTGGGCCATGTGTTCTAGTTGACGTCACTTTTGATGACATGGGTTCTCAATGTGAGTGCCACGTGTCTTAACCTCATGACTTCGGAACTTAGGCCTTCGAGACTTCAGGTAATTTGATTTATCCACTTCCCAATTCTCCCGAAATGAGACTCCCCGAAGTGTAAACCTCGAGTAACTTGACTTCATCTAATGGTAATTATTTAACCCGAAAAGGCTTAACACGATCCAACGACTGTCGGGAATTTGACTATTCAGGATCTGCGGCCTTTTCCTTGCTTATCCTATCCTTCTACTTTCTTTGATCCAATGGTCAGGATATCTCCCAAAGTGTTTCCTCAGATCAGACGACTTTCATCTACTTCAAGACATTTTTGGCCTACTATGTCCTTCCACTAAACATGATCTGATGGTCCTGATATCTCCTGAAGTGTTTCCTTAGATCAGACAACTTGCATCAACTTCGGGACTTCGGCCTTCGTGTAATCTTACTTGTTCTCAACCCTTTTTTGCCGAAGTGTTCAGCGTCGAAGTTGACCATTGCTACCTTGGCACGCTCTAAATAGATCAACGGTTGAGGGGTTTTCCAGATCCAATTGTTGACGGGAGTTCGTGACTCTAGGGATTTGACCTTGGTAGTGAAATTGATGCTAATCATAGATCTATTGGTGGGTGACCATCGATGGTCGGTGTGGATTTTGGAACCGTAACTTGCACGTGGTTTATCCCGTCACCCAAACTCCACAATTTGAAGTTGTGCGATTGTTGGTGGATCAACCACAATCGTTGATCTTTGAGTCGATGAGATATGACGATCTAGACTAATTGCAGGATTGGAAATAGAATGTAGTTTAATTCTCCCTTCGCGCTCTGCAATCGATCCCTGCCCTTGATCTGGCGCTTGTGTATCCAACAGTAATGACTTGATCTAATTGTTTGGTGGATCAACCACAGTCGTCGATCTTTGAGTCAATGAGATCCGACGATCTAGATTAATTGCAGGATTGGAAATAGCATGTAGTTTAATTCTCCCTTCACGCTCTGCAATCAATCCCTTCCCTTGATATATTGCTTGCATATGCAACGGTCACGACTTGATCTGATCATTTTTCTGTAATGCGCTTTCCCTTCTGAACTTCATGTGTGTCATCTCTTTTGAGCTTCTGATCTTCATTCGCTAACCCTCCTGAGCTTTAATCTCTGCATATTGTCGTATTGTTTGACATCAATGATACCTTCATATATTTATTTGACATGAACTCTGCATACTATTATACTGTTTGACATCAATGAAAACACATTAATGACAATAAACACTTCCCTTTTCCTTACCCAACCATATCACACAATCTTGTTTAGGTGATTGTAGTATGAGCATGTGTCCCTCTACAACATCATCCTTTGGAGAGAATGGATCTCTAGGCTTGTTACATAGAGGTCCTTCATATATGTTGAACACACCGACCACACTAAGAGGGGGGGGTGAATCAGTGTGTGGACTTTTATAACTTTTCTTCTTTCAAGTTAGCAGTTAAAACATAATTGTACACATTAAGAACAATCAAATAATAATCATAATGCACACAAGAGATACCATATATCTGTATAAGATTTTGTATAATATATATATAGTAATGGGGGTTTTCCCAGCACCAACTATTTTGTATCAGCACCAACTTAAGTAAGGAGCACCAACTCCTAGGAGAGCACCAACTCTCAAGCAAGACCCATCTTGCCACAAGACCCAGCTTGTTGATAGAATGCAATATATTCAACTAGAGTTCATATAGTAGTTCAACCAACTCTATTAGCATTGATCCATTTATTGAATCAGCGCCATCTCATGATCAGAGGTATACCACAAATTCTCATCACTGCACTTCATCTTCTCTCTGAAATCCGCACCTTATTCACTTCATCTTCTCTCTGATATTCACACTTTCTCCACTTCATCTTCTCTCTCATATTCACAATTTCTTCACTTCATATTCTCTCTGATATTCACACTTTTCTATGTCAAAGAATCGTCATTATAGAAATCACTGACCTTAGGTGCAGATCCACCTCTTCCCCACACTCAACTACACTCAAGTGAACCAATTATGGTTGTATTTATACTCATTTATGTTCAAAGCTTGTTTTAAGTTATTGGGCCAACTTGTGCCACAAGTTACAACTAACTTGTCCATTTACAACAAATTTGGTACCACATATGCTATCCTTCCACTGTACTTGATCAATGGTCGAGAATGCTCCCAAATTAGATTGACGGAATGTGTTAACTTCGACCTTCGACACTTCGGGTGATTTCTCCTTCATTCTCCTTTAATCTTCTAGAATTCATTTCATCGAAGTAGATCGGACGGTTGGATATTATTTTCAATATGAATGGTACCACTGCTACCTTGGCACGCTCTAAATAGATCAACGGTCGAGGGATTTTCCAGATCCAACGGTTGACGAGAGTTCGTGACTCTGGGGATTCGGCCTTGGTAGTGAAATTGATGCTAACCATAGATCTATTGGTGGGTGACCATCGATGGTTAGTGTGGATTGTGGAACCGTAAATTGCACGTGGTTTATCCCGTCACCCAAACTCCACAATTTGAAGTTGTGCGATTGTTGGTGGATCAACCACAATCGTTGATCTTTGAGTCGATGAGATATGAGGATATAGACTAATTGTAGGATTGGAAATAGCATGTAGTTTAATTCTCCCTTCGTGCTCTACAATCGATCCCTGCCCTTGATTTGGCGCTTATGTATCCAACAGTAACGACTTGATCTGATTGTTTGGTGGATCAACCATAGTCGTCGATCTTTGAGTCGATGAGATCTGACGATCTAGATTAATTGTGGGATTGGAAATAGCATGTAGTTTAATTCTCCCTTCGCACTCTGCAATCAATACCTTCCCTTGATCTGGCGCTTGCATATGCAATGGTCATGACTTGATCTGATCATTTTTTCTATAATGCGCTTTCCCTTCTGAACTTCATGTGTGTCATCTCTTTTGAGCTTCTGATCTTCATTCGCTAACCCTCCTGAGCTTTAATCTCTGCATATTGTTGTATTGTTTGACATCAATGATACCTTCATATATTTATTTGACATGAAATTTGCATACTATTATATTGTTTGACATCAATGAAAACACATTAATGACAATAAACACTTCCCTTTTCCTTACCCAACCATATCACACAATCTTGTTTAGGTGATTGTAGTATGAGCATTTGTCCCTCTACAACATCATCCTTTGGAGAGAATGGATCTCTGGGCTTGTTACATAGAGTTCCTTCATATATGTTGAACACAACGGCCACACTAAGTGGGGG
>SNQJ01S0035111.1:26656-54101 GCA_010110895.2 Picea sitchensis | reverse complement strand
AGGAGACTGTGAGAGAAAGAAGAGGAAGTTACAGCGGGTTTTGCTGTAGGTTGTATCCCTTCAATTGCTGGATAATAATAAAGGAAGGACCTGGCAATTTCTCTGGTGGACGTAGCCCACACTGGGTGAACCACGTAAATCTGCGTCTCTCTTGTATTGTGTGTCTTATGTGTTTTGTTTCTACATTTTTTTTATTTTATTGCTCCGCGGTCCTGTTTTTCTAACATTTTTCTTCTTTAGGCCCCTGGGGTGTAGAATACTCAGTGATGGAGTGTATTGTTAAGGCACTCCTTTATGTGAAGTCACCAGTTTGAAACCCTCTATTTACCTTGTGTGTCATGCGAGGGGCCACATTAGCATGCCTAGGGTTATAGTTGTAGCAGTCGGATAACACGACCATGTGTCACGCGAGTGCGTGCCCGATCGGTTGCTAATTTCCCTAGTCAAAAACAAAAAAAAATTAACATTTTTCTTCTTACCCAACCTTGGTATAGAAGTCCTTGACTTATCCATATTTTCATGCACAATTCTCAAGTAAGTGCTTGGACTCTTCTACGAAGATAATCTGCGGGCATAGTACATATGGTGACAATTTGCAATGTAGTGATTATGGACTATCTGAATTGATCACATCCATACTATTTTGACCAAATTAGTGGTGGCCCTAATCTTGTTCATGATTTAAATACATTCATTACACCTTTCAAAGAATTTTTTCTTTATGATTCCAACATCTGGAAACTATTTTTTCATTACTTTGCTAAAACTAGATTGCAACATTGGAGAAAGACCAACCCATTGCATGACCTCATTAACCATGTAGTGAAGCGAACCTTGGAAAACATTAGATGTAAATAATTAAAGATATTCTAGTGTTCCATATCGACTTCTGAACATGTTATATGTGGAGCCTTATCTATTTTTTTCTCTGTAATCTTATTAATGCTAGATACTACTGCAACAGTACTTGATCTAGATTTTTGCAATCCATTATTTCCATTCACAGCCTTCAAATCACCATTTATATAATGGTAGAAAGCGCTTATTTTTATTCTATAACATTTAAACCATGCATTTTTATAGACATTCATCATGTCAAACTTCATTGTAAGTAGAATTTTTTTATTTTCTTCTCCTTCTCTGGAAATAGGGGCATCAAAACATCCATTGTGTCAAACTTCATTGTAAGTAGAATTCTTTTATTTTCTTCTCCTTCTCTGGAAATAGGGGCATTTGATGCTAGAGAATTTAATTTAAAGTCTCTTTTTGAGTTTTAATTCATGATATACACCTTCTTATTACCCTCAACAATTAACTCAAAAATAATTTTAGAAATACAAACAAATTTACAATAAAATGCAGTACCCATTTTTGTAGGTAATGTACTTTCTATAGATATTGTGCTTGACTTTGTTTTAGAATATGCACTCCTAATTTGGTAGTTTAAAGGATTGTATGGACTTGTTGTCACAATTTAATATTGGCACAAAATATATTATCCATAGTTAGATACATCATCTACAAAGGACATGCTTCAAATACTTCCCAAAATTTGACACTAGGTTCCTCTACATTTTTTTAATATCAAATATAAAGGGCCATCATTAAGGTTAAGAAAATAGTTTTCAGGCCATCTTCTAAGAGAACCTTTTGATAAGAAACATTTTTCACAATGGAAAAAGACTTTATAGATTAAAACTATGAATTCATTACCATCTAGTGGTGCAAAGTGCTTCACCTCTCCTTCCAAAACATTTCAAATTATTCCCCTGGAAATATAATTTGGCTTTGAAGAACATAGATGGAATTGATTCACTTTTTCTCCCATGAACATAGTGCTGCGATTTTGGTTCATTCATGTTATTGAACCTTCAAATTGCTTAATGCTTTCAATATTTCAGAACAAGCTTGTATTGAAATCCACCATATTTTTATTGACCCCAAGATAAAAGGATGTCAACTTGTAACTCTTATGAGTAAATGTCACAAGGAAACACTAGTTCCTTCACCAACACACCAAATGAGAAAGATCCAAAACTATTTCCTTAAATATAATCATTTTCATCAATATTTGTCACAAGACCTATGGTGATGCAATCTCTATGATCTAAAAATCTATATAACAATCAAACTTTTGTAAGAAGAAAAAAAAACCTAGATTCATGTAGAATATTTGTATCTCCAATGTTATAATAAACACTAGTTATCTCGGTCAACTTAATGCATTGTAGAGTGCAGTTAATGTGGTTAAAAATATGTGATGAATCCCATTCAATAAAATCACCTTTTGCTTACCCGGATGGGGTGACATGAGGCCAAAGAGGGAGGACACCTGGACGGCACAGATGGCGAAGAGATTTAATGTCCTAGGCCGCCACCCCCAAGGATATAACTCCCCATGCATCGAACTCTGATGGAATTTAACTCAGTGCACCCGAATGAGCGCTCCATCCATACCATAGGTACTAAGAGATTGAACCAGTCCTGTCAACCTTCAATGGCGATGGGAGAGGTTTCAGTGGCCCTTAACAACGTTAAATTTGTCCATGGTGCACTCATTCTCCTGCTCGTCGCTAGCAGTTATTCCATCACTGTGTCTCTCGGCCCTCTCGACTCATCCACTCGCTCTTTGTGTGCTTTCCACGCCTACCCAGACCACCATTTCCCCTCCACCACCCCTGTGATTCTTTCCACCATGCCACGGGACAGAAGCAAGCCTAGGTGAGCAAGCAAAAACAAAAATTCCTACACCCATGACAATCGACTCACAACTTCCCAACGACCTCTGATTTCTCACTTTAGTCATCCCTGCACTCACATTAGCAGCCCTCAGACCACCATGCGCACCCCAAAATTGGAAATTTCATCTCCCAAGACCCAGACCTCCCTGTGCACTCCAAAGGAGGAGACCTTGTCCCCCACCATGCATTCTCAATTGTTGCATCTTCTCTCACCGGCCATCGCTTCAAGGGCAGATATTCCTCTGAGCCTCAACTTTGAAAAAGAGGAGGCTCCACCTCCTCTTCAGCATACAGGGCCACCCTCTTCTTCTCAACCAGGCCCAAGCCTAGAGCTTAAGGAAGATTCTCCCTCCGTCCCCAACTTTCAGCCTCGCCGATGGGAAGCTGGCTGCATTGTAGAGGAGGATATTCCTCCCACCTAGCAAGTTTTTGAAGGCGGAGAGAACATCCATTATCTAGCCGAGGAGCACCTTGAACTCCTTTTTGATATCAGGCAACGAGAGGACGAGCAGGCACAAGGACAAAGGATCATCAACCAGCATTTGGATTTGCTATATGAGGCCTTCTCAGATGCCCCAAAGTCTACAAGTTTCCCCACTTGCAAGCAGAAGTTTGTCTCGACCTTCACTTCCAATGGACACCCAGGTTCCCCTTTGGCTTGAAGTGGCCCACCCCAGACTCTATTTTCTGTCAATTATAGTTTCAAATCTTTTTTACAGTTGTATAGTTAGCATAGTAATGGAGGCTCTAGATGAATCACACCCTAGGATAGCAAGTTGGTTTTTTGTACAATTTTGCAAACAATTCAACAACCATGATAGAATTATCATCGCTTGGAGCCACCTGTCCTAGTTTCCCTTCTGTGGTAGGACAGGTGGTTGCCAAACGACTTACAGTTGTAAACTGATGATATAATACAAGGATCCACCTTTTTTATTTACAAAAAAAAAATAATCTTTTTCTTCCAACAATGCATATGTACCTCTTGATGCATGCAACAATTGAATATCTTCGTTAAAAACCTTAGTAATATTTACAGTTGCACATCCATGGTTGATGTCACTGTTGTGCAATTTCTTTCTATTTGGGAAAAATATTCCTTTAGCAACTTTTAATCCATTAAAAAACAGGTCCACATGGTTTTCAAAAGCTAACATTCCTAAATACATCTATGATAATCTACAATAAAAAAGATACAACCAAAAATCAATATAATTTAATTAAAGTATAGATATATTAATTAAAGTCAATATAGATAAACTTTACAAAATAATTTTATAACATTTCAACATTAAATTGAATAAATCCATACATATTTTATATAAGTAATGATGATAATAAATCTATCTTAATGATGATAATAAATCTATCTTCCATATGGGTGATAAGGATTTGTAATTACTGCTTTGTAAAAACACCCATTGCTTGTAATGACCATTATGAGAAGAAATCGACACACATGATATATTAGGATTCTCCACATGCAACAACTTGATGATGATGATGATGATGATGATGATGATGATGATGATGATGATGATGATGATGATGAATACAAGTGTAGGAGAACCACACCACACGTTGATAATGAGTTTAAGAATACCAAGAAATTTTGAAATATGGGAAGTTCTAGATAACCTTCATCTATTGATCATGAAGACCCAACATGTTTTTAAGAATTTAAAATCAGTTTCAATGTTGCAGTTCTTCTTCACACAAGGCCAATAGGGATCGTTTCTCTTTTGAACAAAAGAGAATAAAATAAAAGGATACCATAAAAAAGGAAGTTTTTTATGTTCATCCTTTCATTGAATAGCCATATGTATTAGCTTCATCCAACATTTTACAGAATAAAAAATAGAGGTCATATGCCCAAGATATTACCTATTTTCTCACATCCTCCACATTTTCGCAACCTCCATTTTTCCCTCTGCATTCCTCAAGTTGTACCCATTATAAATCTTCATACTTAGTCTCTTTTTATTTGTAAATAATTCCATGTATCAACTTCCTCATTTCTAATACCCGCACTTTACATAATCGAAATGCCCACACTTTATGAAATAAAAAACAAAGTTCATATGCCCAAGATATTGCTTATTTTCTCACATCCTCTGCATTTCCACAACCTCCATTTTTCCCTCCTCATTCCTCAAGTTGTACCCATTATAACTCTCCATACTTAGTCTCATGTTCTTTGTGATAATTCCATGTATTAACTTCCACATTTCTAATACCCGCACTCAGTCATTTTTACTACTTCTCAACACTTAGTCATTTTTACTACTCCCCAACACTTAGTCACTCCAACACTCAACACTTAGTCATTTTTACTACTACCCAATACTTAGTCATTTTTACTAGTCCCAAACACTTAGTCATTTTCATTATTTACCATGTTTGTCCCCAACACTTAGTCATTTTCATTATTTACCATGTTTTACTATTATTGACCATACACTTAGCTTATTTATTTTTATTTTTTAATATCTTAGTTTATTTTCCTACATTTTTATGTAAACAATTAATCATGTTATTTTCTTCTTTTTTTTCATTTCCCAAAATTAATCATGTTCTTTTCTTTTTCTCTGCATTGCCCTATTTCTCTGCATCATCCATCTCATTGCTTATCCTACGTCTCATCCCTTTCCCCCCTCCTTTGGCATGCCTCCTAATATACACTCCAACCTATGAAAACATGACACATGGAAACTCCTTGACATTTGTACAAGTGGAAATGAAGTGGACCTATCTCTAAGAAACACTTGGAAGGCATTGTTGGACACAGATGATTGGGCGATGAGGTGGTGACCAAAAACTGCATTATGCACAAGCTACGAAAGGTTATCTCTACTTCACAAACAAATAATAAAGGGATGCCATTTGCTTATAAACATGATATGAGTACCCTCTCACAATGCATGTGGGATAAATAGGGTGGATTTACAAATCTAGGGCCAAGAATTCACGTGGAAGAATAGATCAACGATTGTTGACTCCCTATGTTCCAAAGGCCATAAATTTTGATCTTGATGTCCAAGTTTAACAAACGAGAGCTCATTGGAAATCTATAACCATGAAGAATAAATTGGAAATGGTTTCCATGGTTGGAATGATAGATAAAAATGCACTAAAAATAAAAGCACGGTTATGATAATTTATGGATTGTAAACAAATTTCTTTTGAAAATGGTTTATTAAAATAAATTTATGAATGACTAAAGTCAGTCCCAATTGGTGGCACAAATATATAACTTCATATTTACAAAGATATTTTTAATAATCACAGATATTTTATTTCACAAAGGGGCAAATAAAACCCTAACCTTAAAGAAACTCCAATAAGATGAAGAGAATATTATAAAGAAGATAGAAGCATACTCAAGAGGTAGTTAGAGTTTTTGTTGGAAGAGAGTTTTACCTTTCCAAGAATTTGTGAATTAGCCTACTTGATTTTGTCCCTCATCTTTTTTTCTGCTTGATTCTTTCCATCAGGTTTTCCAGGTATGTTTTGTAACAAGAATATATGTTTCTAATAATCTCTCTCTCTATTTTTTTTCCTAGAATTCCCCGTGATATTTTAGGTCCAGAGGAAAAGAATCTCAACTTGAAGAAGGAAAATGCAATTTGATTTAGTTTATCTAATTTTCATTGAGATTTTTTTGAGGCTATTCTAGCCTTGTTGTTTCGGACATTGTTAAACATATAGTTACATTTGGGATATTATTATAAATTTCTCCCACAAAGAATTATTCAAGTGTCATTTTTTTTATGAATCTGTGTGGTGATGATATCAATGGATTCTTGAGCACATGATTATTTTCAAACTCTTTGGTATTAACGAAGAAGTCTTTTAAATTTCTTTGATGACCTTTCCATTTTTCATTTCATATTTCAAAGTTATAACTGATTCTNATGAATCTGTGTGGTGATGATATCAATGGATTCTTGAGCACATGATTATTTTCAAACTCTTTGGTATTAACGAAGAAGTCTTTTAAATTTCTTTGATGACCTTTCCATTTTTCATTTCATATTTCAAAGTTATAACTGATTCTGGGTCCACATTATTTTAAGAGGAAGGAAAAATATTTGTTGAAAGCAAACCCTGTAGATAAAAATATTTTGCAGACATATTTATTTCCTTTTTCTTGAATGAGATGATGTGCTTTACAAGAAAATATACTATACAAGAGTTTTATTGGAATATTCATTGGGGTTTTCTATTAATTACTCACCCATTACATTAATCTAAGGTCATAATAAGAATCTTTCATATATTGAGAGAGGAGTACCACCTCTATAAAAACACATGATAATGTTTCTTATTTCCTACAAGACTTTCTCTCAATGTTGGTTATTTTCCCTTGTTAGGAAAAAGAGATCAATAAAACTTTCCTAGGATCCCCATCATCAATAATACTGTGATAGAGAAAGGGTCGATTGACAGTTCCCTAATTTCCCCTTGACAATAATACTATACTCTAGGAAGGATTGCACAATATTTCAGTGGGATGCCCTTGACTAGAATACTAATATTGAGTAATATTCCATTGTCCCTTCCCCACTTCCCCCTTCGATGATAATCCTATGCTCAAGGAAGGGTCAGACAACCTTTACCTCGGTTCCCCCTCAATGATAAAAACTATGTTATAAGAAGGGAAAACACTAATCAAAATCAAGGGTACCAATCAAGAATCCATGTGATGAGGAGGAAATCAACAAGTCGAACACTTAAGCACTCCAAAAGAATAACTACAATCTTGTCAAGTTAGAGATAACATTTTTTCAATCCAATTGTAATGGGATAGGTCAATTCTAAAATAGAAAACACCAATCAAAACCAAGAGTGAGAATCCATGTGAAAGAGAGGTAATCAATAAGTCGAGCACTCAAGCACATTGAAAGCACAACTACATTGTAGCTAACTATGTAATACCCCAAGGACAAGCCCCAGTTATAATTGTTGAATTGTAATTATGTTTATAGGCTGGTGAGCAGGGTGTTTATAAGATGAAGACTTATATGTTATTAGGCCGAAGAGCCTAGATTCTTAAGGCCATGAGCCTCTTTTTACATGTCATTATGCACTTTGTAGATATAAAAATATCGTTGTGTGTAAACCGACCACGAAGAAAGAGTGATGGGGGACTAAGTTTCCACAAGGTTGGGTAAGGGAGGAGGCTAAGTGTTGGGCCTAGGGGCTAAGCTAGGGGGCATACCTCTAAAGGGGATAATAATTTATTATTATTTCCTAAAGGGATAAAGTGGACATGCTGAGTGTTGAGTGTTTTTATCCTAAGTCCTGGGAGAGGAAACATGTGCAAAAGGAAACGCATGCAGCTCCAGGAAGACAAGTGTCGACCTGGGCGCATGCACTTAAAGCTACAGAAGTCAGCCGTGTTGGGGGTTCCCTCCTGAATTCTATCATCCTCTGCCTAAGTTCGTTGGGATCTAGGGCCTCTGAATTGTTTGCCTCTGCGTCTACATCTGCTTACTCGTGCACAGTGAAGGAAACCCTCACGGGAAGGTTGTCTGTCCTATCCATTCGCCCATCCTCTGTCTGAACCCGAGACCTCCATCATCGACCTCTGTGTTTTTTTCTCTGGTCACGCATCCTGAACCCAGTGAGAACCCATGGAATGATCTGCATCTTCTGTGAATCCCAAGTATCTTGTGTATTATCTGTGCCATGTGTGTCATGATTGTGGGTTCTTGTGGCCATGCAGCTCCTAGACTGAGTGTGGCTTGTTGCCATCGTGTGTTCCTTACTAAACCTTGTTGTTGCCTCACTGTGTTGGAATTGAGTTAAAGAAGCAGGTTGCCAGGCCTGTGAGCAACACTCTCTCTGGGTGAGAGAGGTGGTTGTGGTTGAAGAAGCAGATTGTTAGACCCGTGGTTGAAGAGGCAGGTTTTCAAGCCTGTGAGAAACTCTCCCAGGTGAGAGAGTTTGTTGGGAAGTGGTTTTCTCCCAAAGAGAGTCCAGCACCAGCTACGAAGCTCTGAGGATTCCTGATCCGGCCTGTTGTTGAGACCCTGAGAGGGAGGTGAAGAAACTGATGGACTGTGTGACAGTGAGGGTGTATACTCCTGAGTGGAACAAACATGTGGGGAATGAGAGTCTGTGAGTAGTGGGCATAAGAAGGCTCCTGGACAGAATCCTTCTACTTGCTCTGTGTAATTTCCTGTAACCTCAACCTAGTCTAGGATTCCCTTTCCCTAGGTGGATCTTAGTCCCAACTCAGGGGTGACCCACTGCTGAGCATGATGAGCAGCGCGGTCTATGGCTGGGAAGTTCGTGGAAGGTCTGGACGCAGTTGGTGGTCTTCTAATAAAATATAAGTATCGTTTTATGTTCATTTACATGCTGTGTAATGGTACATATGTTGTAATTGATGAGTATTGCATGTGTATGTTGTATATGCTACATGTGTAGGCTTACTGTTATTTGCGCAATAATATGTTATATATACATAGAATAGTCATGTTATGTTTATATGTATGTGTATGTTTTTCCGCAAGTATCTCTGTGTGGCATAGCCAGTAGTTTAAGGATGGAGCTATCACAGATCAGAGTAGTGCAGCAGAGCTACAGGAGTGGCGGTGCCCGACCTGTTGGTGGCTGGGGATGTTACAAATTGGTATCAAAGCATGTCAGTTGAAGATAAGGTGTTTCCGTAGCATTTCCTGGTAGTGGTGTGGATGGTCGGGGAAGTTACAAATTGGTATCAGAGACAAGGTTTTCAACACTGAGCCTGGATGGGCCATGTTAGTGGAAAATGAAGAAAAAGTTTCGAAAGAATTGTTGTCGAAGTAGACAAAATTCAAGTTAAGAGCCAAGGTTTCAATGCCGAAACTGGATGGGTTGGATAAGTGGTCATTGGACCCAAAGTTTCAGGTGGAAATTGTGTTTGGAGGAACCTATTTCGAACCTTAGAATGTTCCTTGAGTGCCAAGAGGTTACTTTGGATGTGTTACAAAGCTCAAGAGGTGTAGAAACATTATAAAACCACGACAGGCGTGGTATTTGGCCACAGAGAAAGAAATCACAACATTTGTGATGTTGGGGTCGCCGGATCTATGCACAAGTGGTTGTGAGTTGTCAGATCTCACGACATATCATAATTTCGAATTTCGGTGATCGAGAGAAGAGAGATGTGTTGATGCACAAACTTTCGAAGCCTCGAAGTGGATCAACACCGTAGATCTAGGGAGGAGATCAGAGGAGCGTTCGGAAAGAAAATGAGATCTGAACATTTTCTTAAATCTGATTGGTTTATGAATGTTGTGGGATTTGTTAAGGAATGATGGCCTGACAAATTTCAGTTGACTGCACCTTGTGTTTACAGAGTTCAGTGAGTGTCAGAAACAAATCAAATTTTCACAGAGCTCTTAGGAGACACTCATAGAGATAATAGAAAAGCAATTTTTTCATGTATATAGTGTGTTTATGTATTTGTGTTCATTACTATGTTTTTATATGTTGTTCATGGTTTGAATGCGTAAACTGGTGAAGTATTGAATAAGCTTCAATTGTTTCTCTTCTTTGAGTTTTCAAGTGCAAGGAGTGCACATTGTCCACAAGGAGTGCATTGACAGAGGTAAGTTAGCCTTGGAGAAGCTCAGGAGAGATATCGTTGAACCTTCATCAACAAAAGTGCAAGGAGTGCACAGGAAGAACTTTGTGTTGAGTTCAGACAGAGATAGAGTCACTGAGAACTCTGTAGGGCTTTGTTAGGTGAGCATCGAGCGAGTGCAAGTGTGCACAGAGAAAACTCTTTGTTGAGTTCAAGGAGAAGAGTATCAGAGGAGGATACTTACAGAGCTGTTGAACACTTTGTATAAAATGCTCAACAAGGTGTGCTTTGAGCAGAAGGTTGCCAAGAGGGCACAAAGTTTTCCTTTGAAAGGAAACAGAAGGGTCGAGACCCTTAGGAGATCGAGTAATTTGAAAAGCTTAGAAGAGATAACGCAAGGAGTGTGTAGGAGATGGAATCATTCTAAGTCCTAAAGCTCAAAATAGATAACGCTTACGAGAGCAAAGACGATATCCAAGAGGTGGACTCACAGGAGAAAGTTCAAAGGCCGAAGCCTTTGAACACTGAAAAAATATTCCAAGGTAGAAGAAGTCAAAATCTTAGGAGGAGGAGTGACAACAGTCGTCAGATCGGTTGTGGGGAGGATCTTGGACCATTAGATCAACATCTAGTGGAACAAAGTTATCACTTCGAGAGTTTAGTTTGAGATTTGAAATCGCCGAAGCCCAAATAGACGAAGCAGCTGGGAGCCGTTGATCTGGGTTGGACAAATGCCACCAAATCGTGAACTTCAGAGAATCGTACTTCGAGGTTTTCATGAAGTTGTGTTTCAGAATGTCCTAAAGAACCAAAGCCCAAAACGTTTAAGGGTCATTGATCCAAAGGAAGGAACTTGGAGGACGAAGAATCACTTCATTGGATAGTCGTTCATCTGAAGGTGGACACGTGGTGCCATATCTGGAACTTCGGGTATGGATAACTCCAGAGGAAAGGAGAGGATGAAAGCGTCGAAGTCCCAAAGGAGATCTTGATCGTTGATCAAGGAGGAGGTCGAAGGACCGTTTATCTAGTCTTGGTCGAAAAGAGATGAAGTCCCGAAGAAAATTAGGGTTGTTGATTGGGAGAGGACGTGTGGCAGAAGATTTGTCACTCCGGGGAAATTCACTTTGGAGATTTGTTTCCATGGAGACATGAGAACTCCCGAAGGAATGAGAGCCAGAGTTCATCAGAACTATCCGATTGTTGAGAAAAACTATCATTAGATATTCCACTTCAGAATATTTTCATGCGGGGAAAAGCAGATAGTTGAGAGTTGAAACTCCCAAGGTCCGGAGAGACGGAATCAACCGTAGCCATTGATTTGGAAGGGAGCTACGTGTCAACAGATCGTGTAGATCCGGGATCGCTTGTGGAAGGAGGAAAGAAGGCAGAGAAGGGGATATAGATAACAGTCGTTGATCACGGATCATCACCAAGGGATTGGAGATCGACGGACGAGCTAGATTGTGGGGCCAAAACTTGCTCAGATGTTAAAAATCTGAGAGCAGGCCGCAATTTATACCACGGTTTTAACAAAGTGATGCATGGAAGCTGGAAGTGAATTGTGGGGCGAAAAGCGGGTTGGCCTAAAACCAGTCTTTCCCATGCCCGCAATCACAGTTTTCCATGAGTTCATAGCCCAAGGCCATATGAAGGAAGGGGATACTTATGGGATCAACAAGGAAAAGTTTTATAGGGAGAAAGAAGTTGCTGCAATTTCTATAGCAACAAGTATGTTACGGCTTGTTGGGTCAGCTAGAGGAAACAATGCTTGTGTGTTTGCAAGTGTTGTCGGTGATGTTGTTGCATAAGGAGGGAAGCAAAAGAGAGATGAAGTGTTGGTTATAAGTTTGATAAAAGAAGCATGAAAGCATCTATTACCATCAGACATTCAGGTAGTATAATATTTATTAATGGCAGTCATGCAGGTATGAGTTTTTATTACTCTTTTTGCATAATTGCTGAAAGCAAATTTAGGTAAGAATTTCCTTAGCCAAAGTTATTTTATAAAATCATGTGATTATATTCTTGAATGCATACCACTGGATGTGGTAAAGGTTGGAGGCCTGTATTAATTCAAAGATTTTTAGCTTCTGAATGCACACACTGACATAGTAGAATGTCATGTTAATTTGGTTGTGGGGTAACAACCAAAGATTTAAAAGATAATAACTTGTTGTAGGAATGAATGCCAGTAAGCTAGTCATGTATGAGACCAGGACCTGGTTGGATATGGCAAGGTATGGATATGGAAAGGTTATGAGCCACACAGATACTAAAAGATTCCTACTTTTAAATAAAACTTGGGTTGCAACCTTTTTGCTAACACTAATGAACACCACATAATTATATTCTTAGTGTAGTGTTCGGGTCGAAAAGGAAGGAATCCAATTAATTGGGAAGACAATAGGAAGTGTATGGAGAAAGTGTCAACACATTGGCTAGAATTCCAACTTATGGATGGTGAGATACATGACTGAGATAAAGAGAATTATGTAATTCGATGCAGGGTGCACTGAATAAATATTCATTGAGAATTGTACTCATGCATAGTAAGTGATAGAATTGTATACTAAATGCATTGGTTGAATATGTTTTGTAAGTACATGCATCTATATTATTGCATGGAAATAATTGTTACTAACAACTAAAATGTTGTGAACTCATGAAGTTGAGGACATTTCAGGAGTTGCTAGACATTGTAACAGGAAAGTTGCAAGTCAAGTAGTCNGTATATTAAAAGCAATAGTTGAATGAGTTTTGTAAATACATGCATGTATATTATTGCATGGAAATAATTGTTACTAACAATTGAAATGTTGTGAACTCATGAATCTGAGGACATTTCAGGAGTTTCTATACATTGCAACAGGAAAGTTGCAAGTCAAGTAGTCACATGAGCTTTGACTACAGAAAATTTTCTTGTTCAGAAAAAGAAGTAATGAACTTACATATATTATTGTGAACATGCATATGCATAGAATGACGAGTCATTCTATTTTATTAAATTGTTTGGTAATTGAAATTGAATTACTAGATGCAGACAATTCTAAGTTCACTACATATGGTTTTGTACATATTGCAATTGAATTATGATGTACAAGAAATACTGACAATTGTTGGCAATATGCAAGATGAAGCCTTGTAGGAAAATGGTATGCAGTTTGGTGCTTGTGGAAAACCACAAGGAAGGTTGCATTCATATATGGCAACAACCAAGAAGAATTATGAAATGGAATTTCATGTTTGGGGAAAAAGTTGAATTCCCTTTTGAACTAAGTTTCAGTTCCCAAATGAATTATGTTATGTTTCCTCATGATAACTGCATGTGGGCGATGCAGATGAGATGATGTTGATTAAAGTGGAATGTTGACTACAAAGAGTAGCTCGGGAAGATGTTGATTGGAGACATCTGAGGGCAGTTGGAACTCCGGGAGCCACGATGCTCTGAGACTTCCTGAGCCAGCCTTTTTCTGAAGCCCAAGGAAAGGGAGGTGTAACGGCCGATGGACTGTGTGACAGTGAAGTTGCACACTCCTGGGGTGGGACATGCATGTGGGGAAGAGAGACCATTGGTTGGAGTGCTACTGGGGTTTGGTACCTTGGTCTAGACCATGTTGATATGGAATTCTTCTCAATCAAAAGATAAGTATCAATTCTCTATTCATTGTATGTTGTGTTTCTTGTATAAAGGTTATAATGTTATTAGAATTGCCTATTTATACATATATATACATTGCATATATGCTTGCATTGCCTGCATCCATGATGGTGCATAATTTGTTCATGTTTCATTGTTTAAGAAATATATACATGATCCTAATCATGTGATTGATTGGAATGTGATTCAGGTGGAGCAAGAAGGTGTCTGGCAGGTGCATCCAGTGCGCATATTGGACCGAAAGAGAAAACAACTCTGAAATATATCCATAGGGCTTGTAAAGGTCCAGTGGACCTGGTACGATCCTAATGACGGGACATGAGAGCATGAAGATGCTATGCGGATGGAATACCCACATCATTTTGAAGATTTTGGGAAATCTTGTTGATGCTGTGTAAAATGTTTCACTAAGGACAGTGCAAAAATAAGGGGAGGGGATTGTAATACCCCAGGGACGAGCCCCAATTATAATTGTTGAATTGTAATTATGTTTATAGGATGGTGAGCCACATGTTTATAATTTGAATACTTATATGTTATTAGGCCGAAGAGCCTAGATGCTTAAGGCCATGAGCATTTTTTGTACATGTAATTATGCACTTTGTTAATATAAAAAAATCGTTGTGTGTAGACTGACCACGAAGAAAGAGTGATGGGGGACTAAGTTTCCACAAGGTTGGGTAATGGAGGAGGCTAAGTGTTGGGCCTAGGGGCTAAGCTAGGGGGATTACCTCTAAAGGGGATAATAATTTATTATTATTTCCTAAAGTGATAAAGTGGACATGCTGAGTGTTGAGTGTTTTTATCCTAAGTCCTCGGAGAGGCAACGTGTGCAAAAGGAAACGCATGCAGCTCCAGGAAGACAAGTGTCGACCTGGGTGCATGCAGCTAAAGCTACAGAATTCAACCGTGTTGGGGGTTCGATCCTGCATTATGTCATCCTCTGCCTAAGTTCGATGAGATCTAGGGCGTCTGAACCGTTTGCCTCTGCGTCTACATCTCCTTACCCACACATAATGAAGGAAACCCTCACGGGAAGGTTGTACATCCTTTCCATTCTTCCATCCTTCGTCTGAACCCGAGACTTCCATCATCAACCTCTATTTTTTGTTCTCTGGTCACGCATCCTGAACCTATTGAGAACATGTGGATTGATCTGCATATTCTATGAAGCCCGAGTATCCTGTGTATTATCCGTGTCGTGTGTGTCATGACTGTGGGATGTTGTGGCCATAAAGTTCCTAGACTGAGTGTGGCTTGTTGTCGTCATGTATTCCTTACTAAACCTTATTGTTGCCTCATTATGTTGGAACTGAGTTGAAGAAGAAGGTTGTCATGCCTGTGAGCAACACTCTCTCTAGGTGAGAGAGGTGGTTGTGGTTGAAGAAGAGGGTTTCAGGCCTATGGTTGAAGAGGCAGGTTGTCAGGCCTGTGAGCAACTCTCCCAGGTGAGAGAGTTTGTTGGGAAGTGGTTTTCTCCCAGAGAGAGTCCAACACCAGCTACGAAGCTCTAAGGATTCTTGATCTGTCCTGTTGTTGAGACCCTGAGAGGGAGGTGAAGCAGTCGATGGACTGTGTGAAAGTGAGGGTGTATACTCCTGGGTGGAACAGGCATGTGGGGAATGAGAGTTCGTGAGTAGTGGGTGTAAGAAGGCTCCTGGACATAATACTTCTACTTGCTTTGTGCAGTTTCCTGTAACCTCAGCCTAGTCTAGGATTCCCTTTCCCTAGGTGGAGCTTAGTCCTAGCTCGGGGGTGACCCACTGTTGAGAGTGATGAGCAGCGTGGTCTATGGCTGGGAAGTTTTTGGAAGGTATGCATGCAGTTGGTGGTCTTCTAATAAAAGATAAGTATCATTTTATGTTCATTTACATGTTGTGTAATGGTACATATGTTGTAATTGATGATTATTGCATGTGTATGTTGTATACGCTGCATGTGTAGGCTTACTGTTATTTCCGCAATAATATGTTATATATACATAGAATAATCTTGCTATGTTTATATGTATGTGTATGCTTCTCCGCAAGTATCTTTGTGTGGCATAGCCAGTAGTTTAAGGTTGGAGTTGTCACAGATCAGAGTAGTGCAGCAGAGCTACAAGAGTGGCGTTGCCCGACCTGTTGGTGTCCGGAGATGTTACAAATTGGTATCAGAGCATGTTAGTTGAAGATAAGGTGTTTACGTAGTGTTTCTCGACAGTGGTGTGGATGGCGGGGGACGTTACAAATTGGTATCAGAGCCAAGGTTTTTGACACTAAGCCTTGATGGGCCATGTTAGTGGAAAATGAAGAAAAAATTTCGAAAGAATTGTTGTCGAAGTAGATAAAATTCGAGTTAAGAGCCAAGGTTTTAATGCCGAAACTGGATGGGATGGATAAGCAGTCATTGGACCTGAATTTTCAGGTGGAAATTGTGTTTGGAGGAACCGATTTCGAACCTTAGAATGTTCCCTAAGTGCCAAGAGGTTACTTTGGACGTGTTACAAAGCTCAAGAGGTGTAGCAACATTATAAAACCGCGACAGGCGTGGTATTTGGCCACAGAGAAAGAAATCACAACACTTGTGGTGTTGGGGTCGCCGGATCTATACACAAGTGGTTGTGAGTCATTAGATCTCATGACAGATCGTAATTTCAGATTTTGGCAATTGAGAGAAGAGAGATGTACTGATGCACAAACTTTCGAAGCCCCAAAGTGGATCTACACCATAGATCTGGAGAGGAGAGCAGAGAAGAGTTCGGAAAGAAAATGAAATCTGAACGTTTTCTTAAATCAGATTGGTTTATGAATGTTGTGGGATTTGTTAAGGAATGATGGCTCGACAAATTTCGGTTGACTACATGTGTTTGCAGAGTTCAACGAGTGTCAGAAACAAATCAAATTTTCACAGAGCGCTTAGGAGACACTCACAGAGATAATAGAAAAGCAGTTTTTTCCTGTATATAGTGTGTTTATGTATTTGTGTTCATTGCTATGTTTTTATATGTTGTTCATGGTTTGAATGCGTGAACTGGTGAAGTATTGAATAAGTTTCAATTGTTTCTCTTCTTTGAGTTTTTGAGTGCAAGGAGTGCACATTCTCCGCAAGGAGTGCATTGACAGAGGTAAGTTAACATCAGAGAAGCTCAGGAGAGATATCGTTGAACCTTCATCAGCAAAAGTGCAAGGAGTGCACAGGAAGAACTTTGTGTTGAGTTCAGAGAGAGATAGAGTCACTGAGAACTGTGTAGGGCTCTGCTAGGCGGGCATCGAGCGAGTGCAAGTGTGCACAGAGAAAACTCTTTGTCAAGTTCAGGGAGAAGAGTATCAGAGGAAGATACTCACAGAGCTGTTGAACACTCTATAGAAAATTCTCAACAAGGTGTGCTTTGAGAAGAAGGTTGCCAGGAGGGCACAAAGTTTTCCTTTGAAAGGAAACAGAAGGACCGAGACCCTTAGGAGACCGAGTAATTCGAAAAGCTTAGAAGAGATAACGCAAGGAGTGCATAGGAGATGGACTCATTCTAAGTCCTAAAGCTCAGAAGAGATAACACTTATGAGAGCGAAGACAAGATCCAAGAGGCGGACTCACAAGAGAAAGGTCAAAGGCCGAAGCCTTTGAACATTGAAAAAATCTTTCAAGGTAGAAGAAGTCAAAATATTAGGAGGAGCGACAACAGCCGTCAGATCGGTTGTGGGGAGGAGCCTAGACTATTAGATCAGCATCCAACAGAACAAAGGAATCACTTCGAGAGTTTAGTTTGATATTTGAAATCAACGAAGCCTAAATAGCCGAAGCAACTGGGAGTCGTTGATCTGGGTTGGACAAATGTCACCAAATCGTGAACTTCGGAGAATCGTACTCCGAGGTTTTTGTGAAGTTGTGTTTTGGAATGTCCCAAAGCGCCAAAGCCCGAAACATCTAAGGGTCGTTGATCCAAAGGAAGGAACGTGGATCATTGATCTACGAGGAGACACGTGGAGGTCGACGACTCACTCCATTGGATAGTCGTTGATCTGAAAGTGGATGCATGGCGCTAGATCTGGAACTCCAGGTACGAAGCACTCCAAAGGAAATAAGAGGGTGAAAGTGTCGAAGTCCCGAAGGAGATCTCCATCATTGATCGAGGAGGAGGTCGAAGGACCGTTGATCTGGTCTTGGTCGGAAAGAGTCAAAGTCTCGAAGAGAATCAGGGACATTGATTGGGAGAGGATGCGTGGCAGAAGATCTGTCACTCCAGGGAAATTCACTCCGGAGATTTGTGTGTGTGGAGACGTGAGAACTCCCGAAGGCCGGAGAGCCAGAGTTCATCAGAACCATCTGATTGTTGAGGAAAATTGTCATTAGATATTCCACTCTGGAATATTGTCATACAGGGAAAAGTAGATAGTTGAGAGTTGAAACTCCTGAGGGCTGGAGAGCTGGAATAAATCGTAGCCGTTGATTTGGAAGGGAGCTACATGTCGACAAATCGTGTAGATCTGCGATCACTTGTGGAAGGAGGAAAGAATGTAGAAAAGGGGAGATAGATAGCAACTGTTGATCGTGGATCATCACCAAGGGATTGGAGATCGACGGACGAACTAGATTGTGGGGCCAAAACTTGCTCGGATGTTAAAAATTTGAGAGCAGTCCGCAATTTATACCACAGTTTTAACAAAGTGATGCGTGGCAGCTGGAAGTGAATTGCGGGGCAAAAAGCGGGTTGGCCTAAAACCACTCTTGCCCACACCCGCAATCACAATTTTCTATGAGGTCATAGCCCAGGGCCATATGAAGGAAGGGGATAATGAAAAAGGAGCTAGTGCCTGAAACTTGACATTTCAGAAGAGCGCAAACAGAGGGTGCGGGTATCACAGAACCGGCGCCTAAAGGAGAAAAGGGGGCCTGTGTATAATTGTTTTGGGTTCAATCACGAGCCCGAAGAGTCAATTCAACTCAAATATTGAAAGATCCATTGACCAAGAGGTCAACAGACCCTGCTAAGGTGGGGGCACTGCGTCGAAACTGCTCAGGGAAGAAATAGTCATGTACAGTGACTACAATGAGAGCACAAGAAGATTCAGGAATTCAGGAAGAATTGAATACTTCTGGGATCAACAAGGAAAAGTTTTATAGGGAGAAAGAAGTTGTTGCAATTTCTGTGGCACCTAGTATGTTATGGCTTGTTGGGTCAACTAGAGGAAAGAATGATTGTGTGTTTGCAAGTGGTGTTGGTGATGTTGTTGCATAAGGAGGGAAGCAACAGAGAGATGAAGTGTTGGTTATAAGTTTGATAAAAGAAGCATGAACGCTTCTACTGCCATCAGACATTCAGGTAGTATAAAATTTATTAATGGTAGTCATGCAGGTATGAGTTTTTATTACTCTTTTTGCATAATTGCTGAAAGGAAATTTAGGTAAGAATTTCCTCAGCCAGAGTTATTTTATAAAATCACGTGATTATATTATTGAATGCATACCACTGGATGTGGTAAAGGTTGGAGGCATGTATTAATTCAAATATTTTTAGCTTCTGAATGCACACACTGACATGGTAGAATGTCATGTTAATTTGGTTGTGGGGTAACAACCAAAGATTTAAAGGATAATAACTTGTTGTAGGAATGAATACCAGTAAGCTAGTCATGTATGAGACCAGGACTGGGTTGAATATGGCAAGGTACATATATGGAAAGGTTATGAGCCACACAGGTACTAAAAGCTTCATACTTTTAAATAAAACTTGGGCTGCAACCTTTTTGCTAACACTAATGAACACCACAGAATTATATTCTTAGTGTAGTGTTCGGGTCGAAAAGGAAGGCATCCAATTAATTGGGAAGACAATAGGAAGTGTGTGGAGAAAGTGTCAACACATTGGCCAGAATTCCAACTTATGGATGGTGAGATACATGACTGAGATAAAGAGAATTATGTAATTTGATGCAGGGTGCACTGAATACATATGCATTGAGAATTGTACTCGTGCATAGTAAGTGATATAATTGTATACTAAATGCATTGGTTGAATATGTTTTTTAAGTACATGCGTATATATTATTGCATGGAAATAATTGTTACTAACAACTGAAATGTTGTGAACTCGTGAAGCTGAGGACATTTCAGGAGTTGCTAGACATTGCAACAGGAAAGTTGCAAGTCAAGTAGTCACATGAGCATTGACTACAAGAAATTTTCTTGTTCAGAAAAAGAAGTAATGAATTTAAAGATAGTATTGTGAACATGCATATGTATAGAATGACGAGTCATTCTATTTTATTAAATTATTTGGTAATTGTAATTGAATTACTAGATACAGACAATTCTAAGTTCACTGCATATGGTTCTGTACATATTGCAATTGAATTATGATGTACAAGAAATACTGACAATTGTTGGCAATATGCAAGATGAAGCCTTGCAGGAAAATGGTATGTAGTTTAGTGCTTATGGAAAACCACAAGGAAGGATGCATTCATATATGGAAACAACCAAGAAGAATTATGAAATGGAATTTCATGTTTGGGGAAAAAGTTGAATTCCCTTTTGAACTAAGTTTCAGTTTCCAAATGAATTATTTTATGTTTCCTCATGATAATTGCATGTGGGCGATGCAGATGAGATGATGTTGATTAAAGTGGAATGTTGACTACAAAGAGTAGCTCGGGAAGATGTTTATTGGAGACCTCTGAGGGCAGTTGGAACTCCAGGAGCCACGATGCTCTGAGACTTCTTGAGCCAGCCTTTTGCTGAAGCCCAAGGAAAGGGAGGTGTAACAGCCGATGGACTATGTGAGAGTGAAGGTGCACACTCCTGGGGTGGGACAGGCATGTGGGGAAGAGAGACCATTGGTTGGAGTGTTGCTAGGGTTTGGTACCTTGGTCTAGACCATGTTGATATGGAAGTCTTCTCAATCAAAAGATAAGTATCAATTCTCTATTCATTGTATGTTGTGTTTCTTGTATAAAGGTTATAATGTTATTAGAACTTATTGTTTATACATATATATACATTGCATATATGCTTGCATTGCCTGCATCCATAACAGTGCATAATGTGTTCATGTTTCATTGTTTAAGAAATATATACTTGATCCTAACCATGTGATTGATTGGAATGTGATTCAGGTGGAACAAGAAGGTGTCTTGCAAGTGCATCCAGTGCGCATATTGGACTGGAAGAGCAACCAACTCCAGAATCGATCCATAGGGATTGTAAAGGTCCAGTGGACCTGATACGGTCCCGATGACGTGACATGAGAGCATGAAGATACTATGTGGGCATAATACCTGCATATTTTTGAAGATTTTGGGAAATCTTGTTGATGTTGTGTAAAATGTTGCACTGAGGACAATGCAAAAATAAGGGGTGGGGATTGTATTACCCCAAGGACGAGCCCCAGTTATAATTGTTGAATTGTAATTATGTTTATAGGATGGTGAGCCACGTGTTTATAAGTTGAACACTTATATGTTATTAGGTTGGAGAGCCTAAATGCTTAAGGCCATGAGCCTGCTTTGTACATGTAATTATGCACTTTGTTAATATAAAAAAATCACTGCGTGTAGACCGACCACGAAGAAAGAGTGATGGGGGACTAAGTTTCCACAAGGTTGGGTAATGGAGGAGGCTAAGTGTTGGGCCTAGGGGCTTACCTCTAAAGGGGATAACAATTTATTATTATTTCCTAAAGGGATAAAGTGGACATGCTGAGTGTTGAGTGTTTTTATCCTAAGTCCTCGAAGAGGCAACGTGTGCAAAAGGAAACACATGCATCTCTAGGAAGACAAGTGTCGACATGGGTGCATGCCGTTAAAGTTGTAGAAGTCAGCTATGTTGGGGGTTCGCTCTTGCATTATGTCATCCTCCGCCTGAGTTCACTGGGATCTGGGGCGTCTAAACTGTTTGCCTCTACGTCTGTATCTTCTTACCCACGCACAATGAAGGAAACCCTCACAGGAAAGTTGTTTGTCCTGTCCATTCTCCCATCCTCCGTCTGAACCCGAGACCTCCATCATCAACCTCTGTGTTTTGTTCTCTGGTCACGCATCCTGAACCTAGTGAGAACCCGTGGACTGATCTGCATCTTCTGTGAAGTTCGAGTATCCTGTGTATTATCTGTGTTGTGTGTGTCATGACTGGGGGATGTTGTGGCCACACAATCCCTGGACTGAGTGTGGCTTCCTATCATCGTGTACTCCTTACTAAACCTTATTGTTGTCTCACTATGTTGGAACTGAGTTGAAAAAGTAGGTTGTCAGGCCTGTGAGAAACACTCTCTCCAGGTGAGAGAGGTGGTTGCGGTTGAAGAAGCGGGTTGTGAGGCCCATGGTTAAAGAGGCAGGTTGTCAGGCCTGTGAGCAACTCTCTGAGGTGGGAGAGTTTATTGGGAAGTGGTTTTCTCCCAGAGAGAGTCCAACACCAACTACAGAGCTCTAAGGATTCCTGATCCAGCCTATTGTTGAGACCCTGAGAGGGAGGTGAAGCAGCCGATGGACTGTGTGACAGTGAAGGTGTATACTCTCGGGTGGAACAGGCGTGTGGGGAATGAGATTCTGTGAGTAGTGGGCGTAAGAAGGCTCCTGGAGAGAATCCTTCCACTTGCTCTGTGTAGTTTCCTGTAACCTCAACCTAGTCTAGGATTCCCTTGCCCTGGGTGGAGCTTAGTCCCAGCTCGGGGGTGACCCACTACTAAGCATGATGAGTAGCATGGTATATGGCTAGGAGGTTCGTGGAAGGTCTTCATGCAGTTGGTGGTCTTCTAATAAAATATAAGTATCGTTTTATGTTCATTTACATGTTGTGTAATGGTACATGTGTTGTAATTGATGAGTATTGCCTGTGTATGTTGTATATGTTGCATGTGTAGGATTATTGTTATTTCCGCAATAATATGCTATATATACATAGAATATTCATGATATGTTTATACGTATGTGTATGTTTTTCTGCAAGTATCTCTGTGTGGCATAGCCAATAGTTTAAGGCTGGAGTTGTCACAGATCAGAGTAGTGCAGCAGAGCTGCAGGAGTGGCATTGCCCAGCCTATTGGTGGTCGGGGATGTTACAAATTGCTATCAGAGCATGTCAGTTGAAGACAAGGTGTTTTCGTAGCGTTGCCCGGCAGTGCTGTGGATGGTCGGGGACGTTACAAAGTGAGTCAAAGATAATGGTTTTTTTATTTGATTGTAGTGGGATAGGTCAATTATAAAAGAGAAAACATCAATCAAAACCAAAAATACCAATCAAGAATCCATGCGATGAGAAGGCAATCAACAATCCAATCACTTTGAAAGCACAACTACATTATAGCATGTTGAGTCAAAGCTAATGCCTTTTTTATCCAATTATAGTGGGCTAGGTTAGTTCTAAAAGAAAAAATATCAATCAAAACCAAGAGTAAGAATCGAGAATCCATGTGATGAGTAAATAAATGGACCAAGCACTCAAGCACTTTGAAAATAAAAATACATTATAGACTACCAATTCAGAGCTAATTTTTTTCCAATCCAATTGTTGTGGGCTAAGTCAGTTCTAAAAGTGAAAAGATCAATCAAAACCAAGAGTACCAATCAAGAATCCATACAATGTGGAGGTAATAAAAAATCCAAGCACTCAAGAAATCCAAAAGGACAACTACATTATAGCCTACTAAGATAGAGCTAATGTTTTTCCAATATAATTATAGTGGGCTAGGTCAATTCTAAAAGTGAAAACATCAATTAAAACCAATAGTATGAATAAAAAAAAACCATGTGATGAGGAGGAAATAAACAAGTTGAGTGCTCAAGCACTTTGAAAGCACAACTACATTATAACATGTTGAGTTAGATCTAATGTTTTTGTAATCTGATTGTAGTGGGATAGGTTGGTTCTAAAACTGAAAAAAATGATCAAAACTAAGAAAACCAATTGAGAATCCATGCGATGAGGAGGCAACCAAAAAGTTGAGCACTCAAGCAATCTCAAAGTATAGCTAAATTATATCCTACCAAGTTACATATAAAAAAATTTCAAGGAAATGGATGGATATTCATTATATTCACGCCATATCTAGACCATTTGATAGGTCATCCCCATTCATCATAAGAGGGGATCTTGTTATGAGACATATGTTTGGAGCTTGTTACGATATGTCCCACTACACCCAACCATTGAGAAATTATGTACCAATTAGATGTACCCCAAACTATATTCATGCACCCTAGAAAAGAGGGTGGGGGTCGAACTATATTAATACACCCTAGAAAAGAGGGAGTCGATCTTCACTGCCAGTGGAGGCCCATAACCGAGTCAGTTGGTCTTTTCCCCTCACCTGGACGGGACCAAGCCAACATGTTTTGGTTTGGTGGAAGATGAAAGGAAACTATAAACCTGTAGATCTGATATTTTATCTACAGGAATGAGGAATACGCAAGGTGACCTAGGAAACCAAATGGAAATAACAAGACGTGATCTTGGTAGGAGACACTGTGATTGGAATTTACCTAGAAAGGCACCCAGACAAGGACCTCATAATAGAGATATTTCTTGGAACTATGCCTAGATAGGAGGTCCAATTATAAAAGAGAAAACATAGATCAAAACTAAGAGTACCAATCAAGAATATGTTTGATGGGGAGGAAATCAACAAGCTGAGGACTAATCAAGAATCCATGTAATTAGGAGGAAATCAACAAGTCAACCATCGAAGCACTCCAAAATAACTACATTATTGACTATCGACTCATAGCTAATGTTTTTCACAACAAAGATTTTCCACCATGAATGATAGTTGGATATTTGTTTGATTGTTCCACATGTGCAGGCTATGAGTAGATATGGAGGGTGGTGTGGCCTATTTTGGTTGTAGTTCATGTTCTATCCTGCATCATTCTAAAATATTTAAAATTATGAAATAGGAGGTCATATTTTTGTATAAATATTTATGGCATAAAAATCAGTGCTAGTTAAATGATTGCACACCATTGACAAGGTTATGAATATTTTATGTGCCTTTAAAAATTGAATAACAAATCAAATAAAATGAAAATGAGATATCTATATCCATAATTATCATCATTTGATTTTCTCAATAAACATATTAATGCTTCTACAATATGAAAATACATGTAGTATATTGAACCAATTAACATTACATAAAATAAATGAAGGAAAGTGTTGCTACAATGTTAAAAGTGTTATAATGAAATGGAATAACTCCTACTAAATTCTATAATATCCCATATCTTTTCCATTTTTTTTTATTTAATTGAGCTTTATACAATGCAATTCAACATTGTACTTAATAGGGCAATATATATATATATATATATATATATATATATATATATATAAGAAATATCTTGAGGATGGTTATTTAAGGTCACTCCTTTTTGTTGATATTATGGTCGATGTAGGAGGTATTAAATCTCTACCGGTAACCTTGATAAGAATAAAATATTTCGGGAAGCAAGAAGAAACCCTAAAGCATTGGACATAACCCAAGAAGACAAGTCGGCTAAAGAAAATAATTAATATTGGTTTTTTAGCCTCCAGAAAGAGAAGTCGGCCCAAACAACTAAGGAAAAGCAATATAAATACAGGATGGCAGAGCTCATTTGGACACACACAGCTCGAAACTACAGAAATTTAGTAAGTGTGCAAGTTTGGAGAGTAGCTACAGCTGCAACTAGTATTTTCAGTTTTAGGCTTGGAATTTCTCTTGGTTATGGTTTGGACTTTCTACTTGGTACGCTATCTCTAGAGAGTGGTACGATACCTTGATTGGATTTTGGATCTAGGGTTTAGTTACAAAATTATTCTTTCTGTCAAGGTTAAGGTTCTCAGGGGTGGCTTCGACCTATGGTTGGGTGACAATATTTCTATATTGTCTATTGTTAAACGAACACACCTATTATTTATAACAGGTTATGGGCCCACACTATCTTCAGACATTCTAACCACTAGAAGATAGATTGGGAGGATTTTTCTCAGTTACAGTTGCAGTTGCAGTCAAAGTTTTTGCTACAACAATGAAACCCTAACCCTCTTGTTAAGGCACCTTAAGTGAAGAGATTTACCTAATTTTTGGATATCCTAGTGTGCCCTAACCTAGCGCACCTCCTGGTACTCTCAGCAAGCTAAGATGTCAAGTTTGAGTTTTTGGTCAAAGTCAAAGGTTGACCAAGTGAAAGAAGTCATGACTTACTCTATGAAGTTAGAAAACAAGTTAGAAGGGAATTCTAACTTCAGAACATGGAAGACAAGGATTGACCTCATCCTTGCCAAGAATAAAGTATTGGATATCGTGAAAGGAAAGATCGTGGAACCACTATTTGAAGAAGGAAAAGAGAAGGAACCTCAGAACATTGTAGTTATGGAGAAGTTCAAGGACAATGACATCAATGCCATGAGTATCATAGTTGACTCTGTAAAAGACCACTTGATACCCTACATATCTCATCTTGAATCATCTAAGAAGATGTACGATGCCCTAACTAATCTCTTCTCAGTCAGAAACATTGGACAAGTAATGAGTCTGAAGAATGAGCTCCGTGACATGAAAATGAATGATGATGAAAGCATAACATCATACTTTGTGAGAATCTCTCAGTTAAGAGATCAACTACAAGCTATTGAAGAAATTATTTCAAGGAACTAGTAAATATAGTACTCAACAACCTTCCCAAGACATGGGATGCATTTACCGCAAGCATGAACACAAGAAAGGAGTATCTCACATTTGAAGAACTTTGGAATTGTTGTGCACAAAAAGAATCAAGGATTAACACAAAAGAGAAATCCCAAAAGATATACGATGATCAATCCTTCACAATAACATTCAAGAATTTCAGGAATAAGAGGAAGTTTGGCTTAAGGAAGGAAACAGAGGAAGCATCAATTGCCGAAGAAAGGGAACCCTCAAAGAAGGCCAAGCAGGATAAAACAAACTTCTTCTTCTAAGTCAAGGTAATAATATTCTTCAAATTTCTTGTACATACCATGTTTACATAGTTTTTGTACATATCTTGCATATCTATTTCTTAGAAGATAATATGTTCAAGTGAAACAATACCTATGGAAGAATAACAAGATAAGGATTGCTATCACGATCACTACAAGTCAATCAATATACATGAAAAGATTAAGTACGTTGACAACCCTTGGTAACAATTCATGTGGAAGCTATTATATAAGTTAAAACTGCCAGATAATCCAAAATCAAAATCAAACTTGAAGAGACCCAGAAGAAGTCAAAACAAAAAGAAGTCACCAATCAAGAGAAAATTAGAAAAAGACTTGTGACACTTTGCAGAAGGCAATAAGGATGCAGATAGAAGTGTGGACTCTCTTAGATGGAGGGAGTTGATTACATAATTACAAAAGAAGAGCATGCATTCATGCATGAAACAAGGATTAGGAGGGAGCTAATCCTAAATGATATGAGCCATTGAGGATTATGAAGTATCCGTCCATGTTCCAATTGAAAGTAACAACCATGATAAGCAACACGTGTTCAGT
>SNQJ01S0035110.1:29260-55567 GCA_010110895.2 Picea sitchensis | reverse complement strand
ACATATGAAAGAACATTGACATAAGCATGTAAATACATTTTTGCACACGTGATCCATAAGACACAAAAGACCAAAAAAACATATATAATATCATAAAAGTAACCAGAGTACATAGATGGACGCAAGCGCCTCAAAAATAGGACTAATAACGAGTCACAGGGCTTATGCCCTCAAAAAATATATACAAGTAGTGCTCGTGGCACATAAAATATCTAAATAGGTTCAGGGCCTATGGGCCCTATTATACTGGTCCACAGCATGGGCTAAACGCCTAAACAATCGGACCCACGTCCGAGGTGCCCCCACTACATGAGGCTGCATGGATGGCGGCAGGTCCTCAATCTCTGCCATCGAGACTGTGCGAGTGAGTGCAGTAAAGTTACGCTCAACTCATCTAAGTACCCTCTCAGCCTCCTTGGCTGGGAGGTCTCCTGCTACTACTGGTCCCCCGGCAGCGGCAGCTGCGGCCCCTGGCCGAGGACGATGCATATTCCTTGTATAATCGGCAAGTCGCACTGGTCCCACATCGGCATGCAACAAACGTATATCCGTCAAATACTCTAGCATATAAAAAAAAATGATATATATAACAAAAATGACAAAAAAATCACATATACAACAAACAAACAAAAAAACTACAAAGGTTGTGACTTACCCATCTCCCCTCGCTCCTCACCAGGAGGCATGGGTATCTCAGGATCTCTTGAAAATTCTATCCCTGCATATGGGTAATCCTCGATCACAGGGATCTGTCGTGACAGCCATGCAAAAAATTCATCATCGGAGGACTAATTGGTCCTTCCACCACCCTGTTGCGGTAGTAATACTACCCATCTACATACAGTAGGAAAAGAGGCATGATGTCCTCGTACCACTACCCGAGGACTAAAGCTCAGAACTCTCTCAAAAAAGAACGAACACAAAATAGTCCTGAACCCAAAGTTCCTCTGTGTCTGCTGAGGACAATATGTCAATTGCCTCTTCATACAATCCAGTAGTGTGGTACTCCAGTCAAAAATTTGTGCATTCAAGCACTGGATAGCACAGTTCATCTGTGCGCGGGACGCCTGATGCAAGGTCGTTGAACCAGTAATCCGCCCAATGAGCAATAATATCGCTTGCAACGATAGGTTAGTGATCTTACTTATGGGCACCTGGGAGCTCAAACGGTTTGTCCCAACCTCATAGTGCAGGGCTATCAGTTTCATTATGTTATGCGGCCCCGAAGGAAACGTCCTGAAATTGACTGGTTCCCCTCTCCTTGAGAGGCCAGTCAAAAAGTAGATATCCTTGGTGGTGGGCACCAGTGATTGCCCCTCTAGCATGAAAGCCTCTGCATCAAGGTGCCAATAGTAAACCAAGGCATTCAATAGCCTTAGTTGCGCCCGCATAAATGGACATAGGAAGAAATTTAGCAAACCACATTGCCTCAACGCGGCCACGGCATTCAGATCTCCCGCAACCAACTCACCAACTTCTTCATGCTCCCTTTCCCTCCAGTGAGCATACATCCTGCCAAAACAACAAAGTACAGGAGGGTGAGTGAGGGAGGGAGGTCCACACGTGCTATCTAGGTGACAGTCGTGTGTACACGTGGGCAGGTTTTACTCTTCCCGAGTGTACACGCGGCCTGTCTAGAGACAGCCCGCGTGGACCTAGGGCTGACCTTTTAAAGGTTGACGCTCACCCAAAACATGAAATAAAAAAACAAAAATAAAGAATTGAATATCTAGATAGGGGAGTTTGTACTTACTTGGTCTAGACGGAAGTTCGTTTCGTCCACTGTAGCTCCCAGAATCACCGTTTTTATCAAAGGGGGTCTTTTGGCTCCATAGTCAATTTCCAAATCAACAATGGTGATAATGAGCTGCCAGCTTCTATTTATAGACTTTTTGGCCTCTTTTTGTCACTTTTTTGGCCTCCCTTATCATTTTCTTTATACCAAAAACCATTTAGAGTGATTCAGGAGTTATATGGGAGGGATTTGATCGGGTATTAGGACATTTTTTTTTGAGTTTTGAGTAAATTTTGACRATCCATGAAAAATTTCCCGACGATCAACTTGAGCATATAGTTTAGGTTTCTACCATGATTTTTGTATCTCGTTGTCTTTTTCATTTGCCATAGGATCAATMCCATCATATTGTGACATGAAACCATCATCTCTTCTTTAGAAGTGTCGCAACTTGGTGGTAGAGCTTACCGGAACATGGATGCCCTAGGTAGATCCTGGTTGCATTATGGCATTCATGTTGTCTATAAAAACACTGTAGGCTCGGGAGTCCTTATAGTCTTTCCTGAATATGAGTTTGAGCCTCATTTGCATGATTCTTCTTCGCTCTTGACCTCACCCTCAGGACTCCCAAAAAATAATGGGTCTTCTTTTAAGCCCTTTTCAAACCCTCTAAATATGAAAAGATTGTCGAGCGATCTTGTGGCCTTTCACGCTCGTTAAACTGAAATTTGAAGTCACGTCCGTTCGACGGTAGTTTACCCCTTTTTCGGTCCAGACGGTCAACTGTATGAACAAAGGTATACTCTATGTAACTTCACCTCTATAGAAGAGTACTCTCAGGTATAATTTTATCCATTTTTCGGGCCTAAGGGACTAAACTTACGAAGAAGGAACCCCAACRGAGTCCATAGTTAAGCTCTTTTCAGACTCCCTAAAATTGAAAAKATTGTCGAGTGACCATATTCTTTCACACTCATTAAAATTGGTTCAGAAGAACATTCCTGATGGAGTCCATAGTTAAGCTTTTTTCAGACTCCTTAAAAATGAAAAAATAGTCGAGCGATCTTGTCCTTGTCACACTTGTTAAAATGGTTTTGAATCGACGTCGAATCGGTGCTAGTTTACCATTTTTCGAACCAACTAGATTATCTTCGAAAAAGGTACCCCAATGGAGTCTCCTTTTATGTTTTTTCAGAGTCTCTAAATATGAAAAACCACCGAGCTTACCTTCTCTAGGCTCGTTAAACTTACATCGAAGGACGTTACCATTGTGTGTTTTGTTAACCGTGTTTTCATACCTTTTATGTCAGCCTAGTAACAGTTTGCTTCTGTGTTTTAATACCCTTGGCCCCCGAAGGATTTTTCTCTAGTATCATTATTTAGAACATCAGTCTTGTCCTTGTGCCTTGAGCTTGTATGTTTGCAACACTCATTCCTCCTTTGTAACGTAATATTCCTTTATTCTTTTTCCACAATTATTGAAAAGGACAAAAAAATCAAATATACCCCAAAAAGAGGAAGGGAAAATTAGTTTCTTTATTGGCAGCACAATGAGTCGCCCTTGGATAAAGCACATATGTTTGTTTGTTCATCAGACTATGGGATGTAGTACGACCTTAGTAAGCCTTTTCTCACTTTATAGAGTTGTGTCCTCCACCATTTGGTTATCCTTCCAAACATATGGAGAGTTTGTGTTGCCTCCTGCTTCGTAGGCTTATGATTAATTCCATGTTGCCTGAGTCTCATCATTTTTCATGCTATTATCCAAGGGAAGTTTGTCACCAAGCCTGAGTCGGCCCCTCTACAATATGTCTCTTGTCCTCATACCCAGCCATCCTGAACATCCAATCAAGTCCTTGTTCGAAATCACTAAAGCCTTCAGTCTGATCATCAAGATTATCACGTCCATGACTGACGATTCATCGAAGACCTCGGGTAGCACAGTTGTACACTCATATTACACTCCTACCCAAGTTTTGAATATTTTGAAGTTGTTGCTCGAGCTCTGGAGATCTCATCTCCAGCCATCAGGTCGTATCAGCTTCTAGAACATGGATACTATATATGTATATCTTTTCGATTTCGAGATGTAGCTCCATTGTGTATTATTCGTGGCTACTCTTTATATAGCTATATGACATGGATCTACAGTGTATTTGATTGGTAGCCATGATTATATTTTATCCCGAGCATGGGTATGCCCGCCTCGGTGAGACATTTGTTATTTTGCAGACGGCACCTCCCAGTTCCTGATCCTTCGGCTCAATCATTCGGCACATCAGTAAAGATTGGTAATGTATTTCGGCCATCAGATGCTCTTCTGACCTCACACGTTAGGGGGAATATGTTATAACCCTAAATTGCACCACACATGCTTACCTGGCATCAGGCCATCTCATATCCCTTCTTTGCCAAAGCACTGCTAAACAACTCTTTGAAAATCCTCTTTTATAAAGGCCCACGCGCCCTGCTCCATTACTACAGGCGTGTACACGCTGGCTGACCCAAAACAGCCTGCGTGGACTGACAAAAGCACGAAAAAAGGAAAGTTGCCGATGGAACACAAAAGCTATGGGTGAGTTAACTGAAACTCCCGGCCATGAATGGCCGAGGGTTCGTCCAAATACCTAGCTCCTTCTAGCCTATAAAAGAAGGGGTAGGGGTCCCATTTGGAAGGAGGAAAATTATAGCAAAGAAACTCTGCCCATTTGCGTATTCCCATTTTCCCAACTCTTTAGCCTTTCCTGATGCCAAAGGAGATACAAAGCAAAGCATTTGGAGGACAGTAGAAGAGGATCCCAGGATCAGGTTCGCGAAGCGGTGGCCGATCTCAACTTTTGTAAATTGACTCATTCAAAGTAATAAAGAAAATGCTTTTCCCATCCCAATTCATGAACTTTTTATAGTTTGATTAGTATATGTTTATATTTCTAACCTGTTAGTATATAAGTAGGATGCATGCGTAGTTGTTGCTTGTCTTGTATGTAGGTCGGCTTTGGAAGGAGTATTGCGAACAAGTAGTCAAGTACAACGACGGATCAACATCAAACGTCGGGAACGAGGTAGGTTGATCTTTCCATGCATTTACTAAGAAAAGGGGATTTAAATCTAGGGATGAAGGTAGAAAGTAGTTTTTCTTCGGTCATATCTGCATGCAAAGTCTGAACTCTATTTGCTAGTCCGTAGGGAGATTTCCCTCACAACAGGTCTTATGAGTCAAATTTAGCATGCAGTTAAGAGGTAAAGATTTGTTTGCTTATCTTAGTTGTGTTTTTGTTTAGTTTTTCTATTAATATAGATTTAATTAGATTTATTTTATTTAAAATAAAACTAACTGCAGAATTAGCAGATTCTATAGCCAGTCTATTCTCATTCGAAATATTGGAAAATGTTGGTTAAATGAATATCTAAATTTCTTTATTTTCATTTTTCCTTTCAGGATATCAAGCATCTTGTGGAGACATAATGAGATGAAGTATTTCTGGGGTTATTAGCCATTTCTTTGGCTCATTTTGTGAACAGAAACAAACTTTTTTAAGAGATACACTTTGATATTGAGTGGTTTTAATTACCCTCTATTTTTGTAATTAGCAAATCATCCTGGGATTTGATTCTATCTTAAAAAATGGGATGCTTAGTTTGTTGGAACTCTTTAAATACTTCAGATTTTTGTAAGGAAAACATCTTAGCCTAGGGCAGAAGATGGACGTTTGATTTACAGACTTTAATGGAACAGCAATGCACATTTCGGATTTAGCTTCTTGTGGATGGTGTCTTCATTTAAGTTTTGTTTATCATGATATGATAATAGGTTTTAATAGCTTTAGTCTTCATGATTTATTATGTTATTGGGATAATTCCTTTATAAATGGTGTCCATAAATAATCGCTTCAGATATTAATCGTGTGATCATCTATTCAGCTTCAATTACAGGATTTCTCCTTTAATTTGCGTTGAAAGATTAAATGCAAGGATATTTGCTAACAGATTTTTCTTATTGTAATTACTTGCAATCATGAGATCACAGTAACTATTGGTATCATTCTTTCTGTTATTAAAATTCAACTGCCAACATAATTGTTCTACATTTATTCAGGACAGACTTAAGGTTCATTGCAGGTTTCCCTCTTGTACAAGGTGGTTAAATGTTTTCTAATCGCACAGATGTTTGGATGCATATCATTAACTCATTGATAGGTCAGCTCATTTACATTTTTTCTACTATTTGTTTATCATTGAAATCTGAATGTATGGTTTGTCGTTTGACTATCCATACATTTCCATTTCATAGCATTTTCTTTTATTAGTTTAAGACTTATAAAGGAAAAATCAAAAATATTTTTATGTGCTTTCTTTATCTGCTTCTTCAAAGCAGCCATTTTCACATTGAGTTTTGTAAGTTTAGATTAAAACTTGCAGCTTGTAAATAATGTATATAAATGAGAGTTATCTATCTTTTGCTTAAATGCGCCTATTACAGTCACATTAGAGCATATTTATATATATATATATATATATATATATGGTATTTAGTAATTAGTTATTTATTTTTTTTATTTTATTTTTTTTCTTTTAGGATTCTTAAATTGGCCAACGGAGCCATTAAACCCGTTAGAACGGGTTATACCAAACGGCTTGGGTTACTTAGACAACCCCGGATCGGACTCGTTATTCCAGTTGACGGACAGTCATTTTCTCCCGTCAACACCATTCCAACAATTTGCCATGGTTCATCATCACCCAAATAAACTTGTCCAAAATCACCTTGAACATAATCTTGGAAATATTTCCTATGGGGTGTAGCATGAAATGAAGCCCCTGAATCTACTACCCAAGATTCAATAATATTATCTAAAGAAAGAATCAAAGCATCTTGTAACACATCAATTGTTACATTTGCTTCTTGATTTTTCTCTTGCTTTCCATCTCTTTGTTTCTTTGGAGCTCTACAGTCTTTCTTCAGATGTCCTTTCTTCCCACATTTCCAACACTCTATCTTTCCTAGTCTGGATTTGGATATTCCCTTCCTAGAATTCTCGTAGTTCCCTGAGCCATTTCCTCTATATTTTTGTCTTCCCTTGTTCTCCACAGTCAACACATTACTCGATGTCTCACCTGTGTTTTTTCATCGCATTTCCTCACTAAGGATAACACCAACAACATCATCAAATTTTAGAGTGTTTGAACCAGTGACAGATTTACTTACAACTATGACCAAGTCATTCCATCTTTCTAACAATGAGCACAATATTAGAAGATCCCTAACCTCATCATCAAATTCCAATTTTACATAACTTAGTTGATTTTTAACCATATTAAATTCATTTAAATGATCAACAACAGACCCTCCTTCTAATATCTTCATATTAAATAATTTCTTCATTACAAATACCTTAGTGGAGGTCGAGGGTTTTTCATATAGTTTAACCAATGTCTTCATCAAATCCTTTGTTTTCCTTTCTTTTGAAATATTGAAATCCACCAATGTTTTCAGGCATAACCGTATTTTTCCCAGTGCCTTCCTGTCAAAAATCCCCCATTCTTCATCCTTCATACTCGTTGGTTGCTTTGCTTTTCCTCCCACTATAGGAAAAGATCCTTCTAATATATATGGTATTCCATTTGCATCTTCCATAATTGGTAGTTTTGGTCATTAAATTTCTCAATCTTAAACTTGACATCTTCCGCTATTGCTCCCACTCGAACCAGGAACCCTCTTTTCCTGTGAGTAACCTCGCTTTGATACCAGTTTTTAGAAAAATAGGATTATGGAGCAATAAAATAAAACAAATGAGGAAATAAAACAGAGAAGATACACAATACAATAGAGACACAGATATAAGTGGTTCACCCAGTGTGGGCTACGTCCACCAAAGAAATTTCCAAGTCCTTCATTTTTATTATTATCCAACAAATGAAGGGATGCAACCTACATCACACCCACTATAACTTCTTCTTCTTTCTCTCACAGTCTCCTCTCTCATAATACAATATTCGTTATCACACCCAGTCACAATACAATTCTCTCATAAAAGAGGGTTGCCTTCTAGGAAAAATAAAACCTAACATAACTTCTATCGTTAGATGTGTGACCTTATAATGAACGGTTGAGATTGACTACGAAATTACAATATTTCAATTGCAAAAAATGATAATAAAAAAAAATTGGCCCACTCAAAATCGGAGGGCATGAATTGTGTATCATATAATTTATTTACCTTGCATATAAATTAGGAAGATAATCAGACTCCACAACCAACATATTATCTTCATCCTCAATCTCCATTAAAAAGTGATTTCATATCTCTTACCCTACCTCTTTTCCATGACCATCATGTACTTAAAAAAATTAAGAAACTACAAAATTTATAATTATATACACATACATACATTATGTTCATCCCAACTTTGTAGGGTCAAGATGGTGAACCCCAAACCTTAAATAAAGTGATCATATTTTATTTAAATTTCTTGTAAACTTATTTTTTATATAAAAAAATTAATATGGTTAAACTTTTTAACTTGAAAATATTTTTTTTTAAGTAAACTCATTTTTAATATTTTAGTTTAGTTATTTTTAAGAATTAAATATAAATATTACATTTACGCATATGTTTTTTATACATAATTAATTACTATTTCCAAAATTTGAAATCACAAATCTTTTTAGTGTTTTTTTCTACATAATTAATACTATTTTCAAAATTTGTAATCACAAATCATTTTACTTAAAATTAAAATTTAAGTAAATTTAATTGATTATTTTATAAAACTAGTTTTCAAAATAAAATTAATAATTCACAAATTCTATTTTTTAATTAAATCATAATAATATTAAATGAATCCTCAACTAATAAACTAAAATTCATAACAACCCCCCCCCACATATATATATATAAAAGTAAGTAAGTAAGTGAAAGATAAATATGTTTCATTTTATTTTTGAATTCGATATAAAAAGTCATATTTTTGTTATCATATAAAAAGTTATATGATAACAAAAATATAACTTTTTATATTGAATTCGAAAATAAAATAAAACATATTTATCTTTCACTCTAATTATTATATTAAATTAAAGGGAAAAAAATGCTAATTATGTTAATTATGTTAATCTCACTTTATTAATAAATTAAATTTACAATTTTTTATATTATTTAAAAGATTTTCTATCTATTTTAAAAACAATATTAATTCAAAATTTTAACTTAATTTTTTTAAATAATATTAATTTTCTTTTATCAATGAATAAAATTTATATATACAAAATTTTCATATTTATATACTTATAGCATTATAACATGTAAACTTATTCTTTCCTTTATAAATACAAAGTAAAACTTTATGTTATTAAATAAATAACTTCCTTACTCTTCCAAATACAATGTATCAACAAATCTAACAAATAACTTATTTACTTTTCCAAATACAATGTAAAACCTTTTACCAACAAATCAAATAAATAATTTACTTACCCTTCCAAATACAATGTAAATTCATATATCAATAAATCAAACAAATAATTTACTTACCCTAAAACCTTATATTAACACATAAATAACCCATTTACCATTCCACTTTATCACTTCAATGTAAAACCATGTTTTCTTCCATGTACTTAACCTCCTCACCCATCATCTAGTTCTCTGAACATGGGAAACATGTATACTATTATTAATGTATAAATTCTCATTCAAATCATTATGCATCATAATTGTTGGAAAAATCTATTACATCAATCTAGACAACATAATTTAGTGTAGGTATGTTATGATGATAATTAATAATTATAATTACATTTTTGTCCTTTAAATATTAAATAATGATCCATTTATAAATTTATATAATAAATAAATAATTTTTTAATAAAATGTTGGCTAAGATAATTATTTACTTTGTATGAAAGTTGATACTCATTTACAATTTCATCATTGTTTATGAAATCATATTTTATTTAATTTGTTTTCACTTTCATACATACATGATAAGGAACCATATAAAAAAGTTTCATAAAGAAAACAACAATAATTTAAACAAATATATTAATTTAAACAAATATATATTGTGTAAATATATCTTCCCAAGATTTATGTGATTAGTGAATATGTATTGATTTGGTAAGTATGACATTAAGGGGGTGGTGATAATTGTTGTTCTTTGTGTTTATTCAAGTATTAGTTATGGGTCATAAATTTACCAAATTAAGATAAGAAATCTAATCAAATAATATTATATGAGTAAATATGAAAGATATGTTATGATTATTATAGCAATTGATGATATCATCATATCATCATAGAGATTCTCAATTATCATTTTTTTTTATGATTGTTTTTATTAGCATATTTTTTTATGTCATTTTTTATTTTTTCATGATTACTTTTGTCCTCATGTTAAAAGGGTGAGAAAAGATAGAGAAAAGTTAGTGGGTAGGCTTGGATTAGCTAGAATTAAATTTATAATATTATGGAATATATTTAACCTTTTAAAAGTTAAAATAAAAATATTGTGAAACTTTGTCTTTTATGAATTATCAATTGGTCATTTCAAATGATGTGGTTTTCCTTTAATAATAATGATTATGAACATGCATTCATCAATAATAGTAAGTGATAACTATCCTTTGTGTCAATTAACCACTAAGTTATGATAGATTTTGTCATTTTCAAAAAAAATAAAAAAATATTATCACAATAAAATAGAAGTGAGAAAATTTTGCAAAACTTAATTCAATCTGATTTTTTACCCAAAAGTTATGAACATTGATAACATTTGTTTCTCACAAGCATGGAATTAGATTATACCATGAACAATTTATTAAATAAACATAAAATATAGTTATAAGAAACTTATTAGGTGGAAGCGTTTTTTTTTTTTTAAATAGGAACATTTACTATTTGCATTACTATAAAAAAGGAGGGGTTTTGGCCTCATCGTCCAACCCATTAATACAAAATGTTTGGAAATAAAACTATCCAAAATACTTCCAACCACTTCAAAATGTCCAAAAAGGTGCTACCAAATTCTCCTATACTCATAATTTCATCTCTAGAGTCCACTACATGGATTGTATAAAGCCTTACAAACTATGCTAGAAAAAAATAGAGTTAGAAAACATACTAAATTAGTAGACCATAAATAACCAAATCCTTGATTTCCATTCTTCTCGAACCCTGGCCTTTGCTCCATTTCCATATGTAGAACTTTATCATGCAACTCCTTAATTTTGTATGCTTCCTCTTCAAGCTTTTCTTTATTGCATTCATCTCCTACCTCCAAAAGTACCATCTTCATTTTTTATTTTCAAGCTAAGATTTCATTAGGACCAGTTGCTTCTTTTGCTTTTTGTTGCCTTTAATTCCCTATTATTGTTCATCTCCCAGTATTTTTTCCATGCCTCTCATCTCTTCATATCCAAAGTTATGGCTTCATTACTATTACCACAATGGTGCTCACATCTTCAAATATCTCTTAACATCTCATAATGTTCACAATGGACACATCTATTTGGGAAACCATGGGAGTTATCCCTCCTCCTCATTATATTCCTTTCAAATAGAGCCTTGAATGAATTGGGAAGGAAACAAGGGAACAAACCTATGATGCACCAAGCCACCAATTAAAAGCACCAATTAGAAGCATAAACCCTTGACATAGTCATAGCACAATCCATTCAAGAATGCTCTGTGAATACAATCAGTGGGGAAACTAGAGATTCCCCGCTTTCCACAAGGGATCACCATGCCAAAAGCACTAGGAATCTTACAGGAAGTCCCCCCCAAACACCACAAATTGGACATTGCATGTGATTATTAGAATGACACATGTCTTTAATGATAAATCATTTCATGAAAAAAAAAATCAAACTTTGAAACTTAGGGTAAGTGGTTAGACACCAAAGACCCTTCTTTTTCCAAAACTTGGCCTTAAGGAATACTACACCCTTGATTAGCCATTTCATCAACTGCGAAGTTCAATCCTCTTGGCATATGGAAGAAATCTATTAATTCAAAGTTATCCAAATGATTTTGTACTCAAGAGATAAGTTTGTTGATATATGGTTCATGATGAAGAGAATTGGCTACTATGTTGTGAAAAAACCATCATTGAATCCTCTAACACCATGACTTTTTGGATTCCCATATGTTTGACTACCATTAATCATTACCATAAGGAAAGAGCTTCAACTTGGTTATTTAATGTCTCGCCTAGTCCCAAGACATAGGAAGATACAAGATTTTCATTGAAATCTAGAATTACCCTCCCTCACTTATCGTCCCTAAATGAAAACATATTATTATTAGTATTATTATTATTATAAATATTAATATTTATACAAATAGTTGCATCGTGAACTTATTAAAAAAAGTTATATTAGATCAAAACCCATCTACCCTATTAAAAAAAATTGTAAATTCCTTAAAAATACAATATTAAAATAAAGAAACAAATAGAGATAATGTATACAAACCCCTACCTAAAATCATTTCTTTGTAAATCACCAATATGTATCTAGATGAAATATACTCAACGTTGTCATAAACACATGACTTCACTAGATGAAATATACTCAACATCGTCATAAACACATGACTTCACTAGTGAAAGCATTGTTGCTACAAACACTAACTATTTGCTTACTTATTAAAACAAATACTCCTCTCTACCCTCATTAAAATAAAAGAAACTTGTATAACTCTATAATAACAATTTTTTGTCTCCCTCTCCCTCTCCCTCTCCATCTCCATCTCCATCTCCATCTCCATCTCCCTCTCCCTCTCCCTCTCCCTCATTATACATGAAAAAAAAAATGTTGGAGATAATGAATACCGCAATGATTACATTATAAAAAATAAAAATAAATTGTTGGAGATAAAGAATATCATGAAGCTCAATCACTATGCATAGGGCGTGGAAAAATGGCGCAATAATTAGTATGTAGTTGATATTGTGTAACCTCATTCAACCCTTAAAATGGTATTATACGATTATTGAAATACTTATATGTGCAATTTTTATTTTCTCTATGGTCAATTCTTTTATTAATTAATGGTATTGGAGCTTAAGCAAACATATTCAAGACTCCTTTTTAATAAGCTAGATTCATTGAAATACTAAATAAATATTTTAAAAAAAATATTTAAAAAATTTGTTGTCTTGGATGTCCACGTGGATGAGACTTGAGACGAAAGCACAAAGCCCCTACTCCCTCAATTGACGTGGATGAGACTTGAGACGAAAGCACAAAGCCCCTACTCCCTCAATTGACCTTCTTCCACACTCTTTACGATCTCTAATGGTGAGTAACGCAAACCTTAGTAGTTCTTCTATAATATGCCTTGTAGAGGTGGGATAGAAAACTCGACTCTTACAAATCCATCGTATAATATGCCTTGTAGAGGTGGGACAAGGAAATGTACGACTAATGTTTATAACTCTATAAAGGATTTGTGCCTAAAACAGTGGTCACTACATCTATATAATCTATTTACAAGTCTTAAGACATTTAAATTATAAATGAAAAATCAATATTTAATAGTTTAAAGAGAAGATACATGTAAATTTTTGGATGGATAGTTGCAAAGTGCTTGAATCATAGTGAGAGTAAGTAATAAGTAAATTTACCAATGAGGAAAATATATATTTCTAACATTCAAACGTGAGTCCATTTCACGTAATTGGTTGAAATCACACCATTGATAATTGAGAGGGCAAATACAAAAAAATAGTGAAAAAGAATATAGAAGGTATAATCCCTTTATTCGTGTAAGACTCTCACAAATATTGATACAAAATTTTCATCAAATAAAACTTCCTAAAACTTATAACTTAATTTCAAGAATTTAATATGACCAAGCACAACTCAAACAATTTTAGGAATTATTTAAAAACTAAATAAAAATAAATAAATCCAAACTAAAAAATGATATAACATCTATAATACTACAATGCATTATGAAGATGATTATTGCACCTATAAATTTCTAATAATGCAAATGTTTACTACACTACGTAAAAAAAAAAAAAAATCAAACCTCATATCATCACAGTCAAACCTAACATTTATATCATTACAATCCTAACTGTGTGGATGGAATTTATGCAATCTATAAATCCAAACAAAGAGAAGGAAGCAGTCTCTTCCATTCATGCACATTAACCTAAGGTTACCAGCTTCATTTGATTGTCCATAACGGTAGGTAACATAATCAAAATATGCATGTGGGAGAGACATGGCATACATCAATCTTGACTAAAAAGTGTCATTATTACCATTAAGGATCAATGTTATAGATTTTTAGAGGCTCCTCCTTGTTAGAATTTATGGATCCATTATAAAAGTGAATAAAGAGATCTGAGTTAGGAGTTGACCTTGTTTCAAGACATCGTTATACCGTTGAAATATATATCATAGTATATATGTTCATCACAATTCAACATATTTGCTCACTACAAGCGCTTGTATATTTATACTTAGTATCTTACTAAGTTCAAAATTCTCCGAGTAGATATGAATGAAGTCACACAATTTTTTTTTTAATTTTAATATAATGAAATAATCTTCGTAACATAATCACTTGGTTAAATTGAAAGACAATAATAAGCAACATTTTGGGAAAAAAAAGGAAAAGGTTAGTTCTACTAACAATCATGTATTATGCCATGGATGGGGNCTTAGTATCTTACTAAGTTCAAAATTCTCCGAGTAGATATGAATGAAGTCACACAATTTTTTTTTTAATTTTAATATAATGAAATAATCTTCGTAACATAATCACTTGGTTAAATTGAAAGACAATAATAAGCAACATTTTGGAAAAAAAAAGGAAAAGGTTAGTTCTACTAACAATCATGTATTATGCCATGGATGGGGTGTTAGTGAGGAACAGGTGTCAAGATGGAGGAGACGATGTATGTCAACGCAGTACCAGCCACGTGACTGGTGTATGCCCCTCCCCTTCTCCCACACCATGAACTTAAACATCCTTCACTCTTACTAGAGCGTCATTAACGCTCTGAGTGCGCTCCGCTCTGCCTTCTTTATGCGTGTGTGTCCTCCCTCTCCAGCAATATTCATACCATGGAGCTCACCAGCGATTTCTTCATTTCTTTCTCTTCTCACTAGAATCATCTCGCGGTCTACACCCTTCCCTGGTGCCCATCTTCTACACTTGCCATTTATCTATGCCTGCTCACCTCTTCCTTGCTTCGGTCATGCCTCTACTGTGGGGAAAATCCAAGCGGGGCTCGGCCTGGTACCAAAATAGGCCACGCATGACCATTCAGCCTCAGCCTACCCCTACACCTTCGCACAGGTCGACGCCTTCCTCACCCTCCTCCTCTGGTCAATCCTCTCAAAGCTATAGTGGCCTCCCATCTCTTTCCTCGCTTTGGGCTTGTCGAGTTGAGTGGTTCAACCTCCTGGGGAACTCACTAGGATTTTCCCCAGGGCCATTGTCGGACCTGGCCTCTTCCTCATAACCCACCTTGGTCGTCCCACCCAATTCGCCCGAGAATTCAGCTCCTATGCCACCGCTAGTGCACTCGCCACCAGTCCAGTCTCCACGCGAGGACACCTCCGACCACCAGGAGAAACCTCAGAAACAACCCCACTCTTGTTCGGATTGCGCTACCTTTGCAAAATACCAAGACGACCTTGCAATTATGCAAGACCTGGTGTTCGAGGTTCGCAAGGAGGTGGACGACCTGCGATTTCACGTGGAAATTATGGACAAGAAGGGGATGCAAATTTTGCAATTTCTCTCCTCTCTGCATGGCTCTCAACACTCCACAAAACAGGCACCCAGTGCACCAAAATCCTTAGCGGCGATCTTGGTTCCAGCTCTCCAAATGTCACCAGTGGACGATGCGGAAACAAGCTCGGATTTGTCTCTCCAGGTGCCTACTTTGGATATTGTGGCATGCAACACATCAGTGGCCTAAGCTATGACATCTACACAGGTGTCATACTGCATGGCCTGTTGTTCATTATGTTTATATTTTTCCACCTGGATTTTTTGTTAATTTTTGTTTTGTATGTCATATGTCTATCCTAAAGGGTCTAGAAGCCTGGACGAATCGGTTTTCCCATGGGGCGATTTTGTTTCAGTTTTTTAAAATTGTTATCTGAATCTGGGGTTTTGATTTGGAAGGATGGCTGAATTGGTTTCCCTCTAGGGAAATTCAGTAACTACAGTCCTCAGACAAACTTGGCGATACTGTAATTTTTGGCTCTGAAAGGATTTATATATATATACTTGCTTACAAACAAAAAAAACAATCATGTATTATAAATAATGGATAATTTCAATGAGAATTTTATATATTTATGTTAAAAATTACACGTTAAAAATATATATTATAATAAAATGTGTATATATATATATATGAAGATGAGAAAACCTAATATAACTTTATTATTAATTGACACAGAGGATGTGAGCTAACTCCTCATCGTTATTAAAAAAAAACATGCCAACTAAAATAATATGTTGGTAGTTTGTAAGGGGGCAAACTTCCACTCCTCCCAAATGCCCCTAGTCTTGGACTACTAACATGTTTCCTTACGTCCAAGGAAGATGGGCTCTTAGCCAATTAGAATCACTTTTAGGCCTTACTCTAAGACCAAAAGGTGGTTTCAACTTAGAATGTATTCACAAGAAAGCTAATATCCCTTGTGGTCTGATCCGGATTTTATGAGTAGAATACAAATGAATACAGATTATTATTATTATTAACACAGAGACACAAGAATAACAGAGATACAGTAAAATTGGTTTCTATTCAATAAGAAAATATGTTGAAAGTGTAAAATGCAGCGGAACACAAGCTTGCTAGAATGGTGGCGACTTATCTATGAGAAGAGATGTGACGGTTGCGCTCATTCACAAGAAGATGGTTACAATGAGGCTCTCCAAGAATTTTTACAATAAACAAGAATGTAAAAACCCTAGACATACAAAAACCTAACCCTAGGAGATGAATCACCAAAATTCATGTGGGCCCCGTTGGGGTAAGCTAGTACATCAACTTCCTGGGGTCGTAACTTTTGCATACGATCTTTGTTTTAAGCGCACGATAGCCTGTTGGAAAGGTCTATCCGAGGAATACACATGGTGCCATAAGACTTTAATTATGTTCACAATCTAACTATGGCGAGCCCTAAAAACGTTTTTTAGGGCCTCAAAACGGCCCCGGAAGTCAGGGACCCAAAAACTAAGAAAAATTTTGCCTAATTGGGAAACTGCAAAAAAGAGCCAGTTGGAATAGGCGGGAGGCCACCGACATCCATCTGCATCAATACTCCCCCCTTAGGAATCAATGGTCTCCATTGCATTGAGTGCCCCCATCAGATGAGGAAAAATCTGCTTTATTTGGCCCCGGGTGAGCCACGTGCCTTGGTGCAGGAGCTGCCCTGCTTTGACAACCCGATAAAGTTGAATCCTTTTCTAGCGAGTGTCCTTGACCTATGTGTCCACAATATTATCATTGGATGCATGTTGCATGAATTCAGGGTTGAGCTCTATTGGTGTCAATTGTTCTGCTATCTCTGAGGTGTCCAACAATGGTGGGAAATATGGTCGAAGGAGATCCATGTTGAACACTAGGTGCAGGCCAAGGAAAGGAGGAATGTTGAGCTCAAAAGCATTGACACCCACAGCCTTGGTGATGGTTTAAGGTCTGTAACGAAGTGGGAGAATCTTCCTATGGGGCCCTGTAAGGCATTCTTTCTGTAAGTCTAACCACACTTTGTCTCCCACCTAAAACTTGTGTGGCACCCGGTGTTGATCATGGCGTTGCTTGTACTTGGAATTGGACTTCTATAAAATATCCTGAACATGTTGGCAAATGTGTTGGATCTGCTCAATGAATCGGGAAGCTTTGTAAGCTTCAGTTGGAGTAGGTGATGAATCGGTTTGGGTGGTCGCAAGAGGTAGTGCAACATCCATGGGACCCAATGGTTGGATCCCAACCCAACCTGAAAGGGGTTGTGGTCGGTTGAGTTGTGTAGGGCTCTGTTGTAGCTATGATGAACATAGGGAAGACTCTCATCCCATGTGCAGAGGTGCTTGGAATTGTACATGCGTATGATATGCATTATCATCTGATTGACGACCTCATTTTGGCCATCTCTCTGGGGGTGGAAGGCAATGGACTTGGTGAGCTTGGTGTCCAGCAGTGACCAGAGGCTCGACCAGAATGTGTTGAGGAACGGACTGTCCCGATATGAGACAATGGTTTGTGGGATTCCAAATTGTACCCAGACTCGTTCAAAGAAGAGCTTGGCAGTGGCCTCTGTTGTGATGCTCTTCTTGCAGGCGGTTAGGATCGCCATCTTGGAAAAATGATCAACAATCACAAAGACATAGTTGTTTCCCCTCTTGGTGGATGGAAGGCCTGACATGTAGTCCATTGAGATGGATTCTCATGGTCTATCAGGAGTAGGAAAGGGGGTGTACAGGCCATGATTCTTAGTGGTCAATTTGGCAATAACGCAAGCAGTGCAGGACCTGATATACTTGTTGACAACTTGTCGAAGTTTTGACCAGTAGAAATGTTTTTGAAGCATTGCCACTATCTTTTCGATGTCGAAGTGTCCTACCACCCGATTGTAGTGGGCTTCCCAAATCAGCTTTGCTCGCTCGCTTGATGGAACACAGAGATGGCCCAGTCAACATAATATCCTGTCCTGAAGATGGAAATTAGCGACAACTCAGTTTGCGCCCAACATTTGGTATGTGGTGATGAAGTCAGGGTTTGTCTCATAGAGGTTGGGCCATCCGGAGGTCTCATGGTCGCAAGAGTCTAGCACCATGGTGAGTGTCACGAATGGAGGTTAGTTGAGGCAATCAACGACTCGATTGGTACTACCTTTTTTATACTTGATGTTGAGGTGGAACTGCTGCAAGTATGTGGACCACTTTTGATGGCAGTCATTCTCTAATTTTCCATGTGTCTTCATGAACTGCAGTGGTTTATGATCCATGTGGATGATTGTCTCCTTCCCGAGAATGTAATATCTCTACTAGCAGAAGGATTGCACATTGGAGTACATTTATTTGTCGTAAGTAGGGTACTTACAGACAAAATATGATAGTGTCTTACTATGATAGGCCATGGGGTGGCCGTGCTGAGTGAGAACTACTCCCATGGCATAGTCCGAAGCATATGTCTCGATCTCAAAGGGTTGTTGCAGGTTCGGTAATAAAAGTATTGGGGCTGAGCACAAGATATGCTTTAAATCATCGAACACTTTTTGTTGGGACATGCCCCACACAATGTTTTCCTTACCACCACCCCTAGTTACTTAGCTGAGGGCCCATGCAATATGGGAGAATCCCAACATGAGCCTGCGATAGAAATTGGCAAGGCCTAAGAAGCTTTGAATCTCAATGAGTGTAGTTGGGGCTTGCCGGTCACGGATGACTTGGGTCTTGGCTGGATCCACATGCACACCATGTTGATCCATGATGTAGCCTAGGTACTAGACCTTGTCCATGCTAAAGGATCATTTTTCCAGGTTGACATATAGCTTGTGTTCCCACAGGGTGTGAAGAACCTATTGAATGTCTCACAAGTGTTCCGCCCAAGTCTTGATGTAGATGAGGATGTCATCTAGATACACCACTACAAAACTATTGGTGAAAGTTCGCAGGATATCGTCCATCATCCTCATGAAAATTGTTGGAGCATTTTTCAAACCAAAATGCATGAAAGACCTTCTTTTGACTTGAAGGTTGTCATCCATACATCTGTCTGTTCTATGGGGACCTAGTGGTAGCCAGACTTCAGATCAATCTTTCTGAAGTATTTTCCCCCCTTGAGTTGATCAAGGAGGTTGTCGATTCTGGGAATCAGGTACCGGTTCCTAACTGTGATTTTATTTAGGGCTTGGTAATCAATGCAGAGTCGTCAGGTCTCGTCTTTCTTCTACACCAACATAATTGGACTCCCACAAGGTGATGATATGGGATAGATGTGCCCCTTATGGAGCTTGATCTCCTCATTCTATAACATAGAGCAGTGGTAGACTAACCCATTGGGCAGTGATGTGTTGGGGGTCAGATCGATGGGATGCTTGACCTGACAGTGCATAGGTACCCTGGTAGGTGAGGAGAAGATATCTTTGTATTCTGCCACGACCTTGTACACTTGTTTTTGATGTGTGGAGAGGTCAACATCGGAGGCCTTGGATGTGGCCGCAATATTTCGCTCACTCTGAGAGAGAATCACAAAGAAGACAAACTTCCAGGTTTGAGTGATGACCTTCCTGCATTTCTTGGCAGAGATCAAGGAAATAGCACTAGGTGGGACTGCTAGGCCTAGACTCATATATTGCATGACGTTTCCATAAAAACGGTTCTCCCAAAATAACATTACAAACTTCGAGAGGAGAAACATCACACAATACCTCATCTTTGAAGGGATTGATGTCGTACGACAGGCGGCACTATTGGTTAACGTGGAGATCGCTTCCTTGGTGGAGCCATCCAATGGTGTAGGGTTGCGGGTGTGGCGTTGTCGGCAGGGCTAGCCATTTGATGACCTCTTCTGAGATGAGGTTCTTCTGGCTACCACCATCAACGATAAAGTGTAGTGGGGTTCCTTTTACCCACATCTGTGAATGAAAGAGGTGCTCGCCTTCTTCTGGATCGTCTGGTTCACTGGGTTGGACCTTGGTGGTAGCAACAGTGGCACTGGGTTCCGTGTCAATGATATGTATCTCCCTTTCTAGTTCTAACTCAGAGTCGGAACCCACATCTAACTTAGAGGATTTCACCTCAGCCACCAGTGATTGCTTGGAGCAACAATCAACAGTGTTATGTTATGGGCTCTTATGGAAGTCGCACCACTTCCCAATACCTTTCTTTGTCTTTTTAGTGTCCTTCTTTTCTTGCGGCCTAGACTGGCTGTCCTGAGGTTGTCCATCTTTTCTCTTTCCTTTGTTCTATAGGTTGGGGATTCCCTTTACTTGCCTCTAATGTGAAGGGTTCCCAGACCCAAATTTCCACGTCTTTTGTTTAAGTTTTTGCTTGATTTTGACGACATATCGATAGGTCGCACCCAAGGAAGAGATGTCCCAAAAATCCATTTCGGCCTGGATGTATCTATGTAGACCACTGCAATACTTGAGCACCAGATGTCACTCATAATATTTGATACCCAACTTGGTGTGCAAGGTATGGAAGATATTTGTGAACTCTGACACTGCTTGGTCTCTTTCTTACCGCAATGTGGTCCATTTTGTATACGGGTCATCATAACTTCTGACGGGGTAGTATTGTTCCTTGATAACGCCCCTGAAGGACTCCCAGGTGACCGCAATTGTAAATAATGAGGGTTCCTTTGTTTCCTTTTGCTCACATAAAGTCTCCCACTAATCTTTGACATGGGGGACGACTTTGAGGAGTGCAAATGTAATATTTTCTCTGTTCAAAAAGTTATGGACAGAAAAATACCCTTCTAGCAGATTTAACCATTTGTCTACAACATTTGCGTCTATTGAACCTTCAAATATGGGAATATCAAAGTTGATTTGTACCTTCAAGAAGGGGGCGACACCTCTGTTTGAGGAATATGCGTCGCATGTTGGTAGCTGCCGAAGGATTTGTGCAAAACTATCCATCATTTCATTCCTCTGTTGCGTGAGGGCCTCCTCAAGCAACATTTTGAAAGGATGTCATTTCCCATCATCTTTCTTTGCTCCCGCCATGAGAGGCCGCTTGGGTGTGCGAGAGATTTTTTCCTTAAGAGAAACAAGCTCGAGACCCAATTCTTTGTACCCTGACCTAGTGTGGGACATGCATTAAGAATGACAAGGAGCAGACCACTCTGATACCACTGATCCAGATTTTATGAGCAGGACGAAAATGAATACAGATTATTATTATTCTTAACATAGAGACATAAGAATAACATAGATGCAATAACAAAGATACAGTAAAATTGGTTTCTATTTAATAAGAAAATATGTTGAAACTGTAAAATGCAGTGGAACACAAGCTTGCTATAATGGTGGCGGCTTATCTCTGAGAAGAGATGTGACGGTTGTCCTCATTCGCAATAAGATGGTTATAATGAGTCTCTCCAAGACGTTTTTACAATAATAAAGAATGCCAAAACCCTAGACATCCAAAAAAATAACCCTAGGAGATGAATCACCAAAATTTATGTGGGCCCCGTTGGGGTAAGCTAGTACATCAACTTCATGGGGTCGTAACTTTTGCATACGATCTTCATTTTAGGTGCACAATAGCCCGTTGGAAAGGTCTATCTGAGGAATACACATGTTCTCATCAGAATCTAACTCTATCTATATTCTAATTGTGGTGAGCCATAAAACCGTTGTTTAGGGCCTCAAAACGGCCCTAGAAGTCAGGGACCCAAAAACTAGGAAAAAAATTGCCAAACTGGAAAACTACCAAAATGAACCAATTGGAATAGGTGGGAGGCCACTGACATCCATCTGGATCATGGTGATTACTGAAACCACTTACAATGGAGTCATGTGTTTTTTAGTAACATTTAACATTAATCCCATACATGAGATCATATACTACCCTAGTTATAATTTAACCTTTTACTTAGAAAGTATATTTACTTATATTATATAATTTTATTTTATTTCTCTAGGAAAAAAGATTTACTTTTACTAAGAAAAATAAAAATTACATTTTCAATAATTCATGGATAAACATGCATTTAGTCAAAAAATACCTTTCATCCCAAAGGAGGAAGGAAACAAATAATGGACCTGTAAAAGCGGCCCCAATGCATAGGGAATCCTCAATATCAAACCATAAAAAAAACACAGCCATGAAAAAGAAGCAGAGACAGACCCCGAACACGACCTAGACGAACCAGGCCAGAGTCAAATAATCCCCAAAAGATCCAGAGTGAGAGGGGAAAAAACAAGGAGTCCTACATCCATGGAAGAGAAGGAGACAGAAGTTGCACGCCCAAAAAGGACCTCAAAGTGTTGACCAAGAGCGCAAATCAACACTGCACGCCCAAAAGGACCTCAAAGCTTTGACCCAAGACACCGAAGAAAAATAGTAACCCAACATCTGCGACACAAAACTCAAGATCCCACGAGGAGCCCAAGGACACCCTAACCATCAAAGCACCAGAGAGAACCCTAAATTTGCATCAAACCCTGAACAAACCAGCATTAGTGAAAACGACCTGAAACCTCCACGAACACCCATGGAAGCATCAAACTTTGATCGAGATTGAGAGGAAAAAAATATTAGATATCAACATACTAGATCTGGATCGTTTAAGGGAGAAAAATCTATCATGAGGCACCAAATCGAGAACGAAGAAACCTGATCCAAACATCAGACCAAAGAAAGCAGAGAAAACCTCAGAAAAAAACTAGATCCGCCCACTGGAGGGCGCAACCATCAACAAAGAGCAAGGATCAAACCTTACCCACCCTCGAAAGAGCAACCGGAAGCAATGGATCCACTCTGATACACCACAAAACCGATGACTAGAGACTGTACGTACCCCGACACCTCCGAAACAACAGAAAAAAATGGATCTCCAGCGACCGCCTCATCAAGCAAAACCGTGTGCACACCAGAGAAAAAACGAGACCGAGGCCGCCTTGACTTCGCAACCACCAATAGGAGGATTACAAGCAAGAAATCAACGCGGAAAGGAACAAGGGTCTGCAGCTGAGGAACCCCTATCCACTAACCCCCTATCGTTGTGGAAATTAGGATATAATCACTTAAAAATTTGAAGGACATGGCGGTGGGTTTTGATCCACTTATGTGTGCACGGGTCACGATATAATTTAATATTGTATCTCTGGGTGCAACCATAAGTTGGACCACTACTTCAAGGTGCTCCCATGGCTCCAGGTAAAGCCCTCACGAGAATTGAACCTTGCCCAACGATAAAAAACTCCTCGCTTTCCAGCGTTGGATCCAACTCCTTTGGACTTATAAATTTTATTTTTATTTATAATTTTTTTAACACTAAAAACTTTTTTAATAATATAAATAAATTTATATATATATATATAAAAGAAATAATAACCAATGTATTAGAAAAAAATTGAAACCAAGGTGTACACATTGTAATACAATCTAAAAGGACCAAAGTCTTACTCAAAAATATGTTCTTGAAACCAAAAAGTCCTACTACTATCTATTCATATTATTATTAAAAAAAAGGAAGCTATATTATTGTACTACTCGATAAAACATTACATATTCAGAAATTTAAAAGAAGGCCCGTGCAGGATATCTTCCACCTCCTAAGCTTCCAACTTGGGATTCCCTTGATGTGTGTCCTCTTATAATTGACGCTCATGATAGGTGTTATTTGCGATAGTCCCCTTTTAGCTTAAAGAGAAGCTAACTTGAATGCCTATTACACTGGGATTTCGAAGATATGGAAGAGTCCATTTTAAAAGAAAACGAGAAAGTTTTCCAACATAGAGACGAGATAAACTACTTATTCCAGCTTCAGATTTAGTTCCAAGGGTTTACTCATTTGCACCTTCATAAAAGCCCACATTTCTTCCTTCAATTCTTTCAATTGATTTTACTATATTTTGGTCTCCACTAGATACGTGTTTCTTTCTCAAATTTCAATGAATAATTTGTCTTCCTAATCCTCATGCCAATAGTTCCAGTGGCAATCATTGTCTACTATAAGATTTTGTGCCTCTACTACTCTATGCTCACATCTCCTCACACTTGTTTGCACTTCAACCAGGTCATACCAAACATAACTTCACCTGTGAGTCATAACTAGCCCACATATGGAGGAACACCTATTACTAAGGACAACAATGACTGCTTCTTTTAGACAAACTAAATGATCCTTTGCAAGACATTGTGAGGAATTGCAAACACCAACCTCCAACCTCACATTCTAATGTATACAAGAGTAAAGGAGTCTAGGGAATCAACCAAGATGACCTTCAATCATCAATCAGTGACCTTCAACCATCAATCAAAGCCAAACAATAGAAGAAAGTGTCAAAAGGAAACTCGTTGTGTAAGTTCGCTACGCAAGTTCGTTGTGCAAGTTCTGGAAATGATTGTTTTTGCAGTCAACTTCAAACTCAGTTTCTAACCACATGGAAATGAATCTTTGAAAATTGGAAGAGGATTTTGTCAAGCACAAACCCATTCGAAAAAACCTCTCTCAGTTTCTTCAGATGTGTCATGGTTTGGAATATTCGAATGGATCTTTACAACCTATTTTTCAGACTTAAACATTTAATGGTTTCATGTTTTAGTCATTATCTTTGGACACATATCCCGAATCTCTGGAGAGGAATTTTAAAAAACTGAAAAAATGATTTTTTCAAGAACGAGTCCATTCACGTAAACCTCTCTCATTTTCTTCACAGGTGTCATGGTTTAGAAGATTCAAATGGATATTTACAGCCTATTTTCCAAAAAATCGATTCTTATTTCCTAGTAGACAGTTATAAACGTGTTGCTATAATTTTGTGACCAGATCCAACTTTGGGAGGGAGTTGAGATCTACCTCCTCAACTTGGGGAAGAGTCTTTTCTATATATATTTTTAATTTTGATTGACTAAAAGGGGTTGGCAAAAATCATAGAAGAGACGTCTCTTTGAACACTTGTGTAATTTTGAGTTTTAATGGAATATCAGTCAGAAGTCCAGAACCACTCTTACCAGAGATTCTTGTGTGGAAGGTTTTGAGTTTTGTGTCCTCTTTGTCTTTATGTATATGTTTTCTCTCATGTTTCTCCATTTTATGTTAAATTTCTTCAGTATTTAGCATCAATTTTCTTATTACAGAATTCATTTGCTATGTTTTGTTTTCATATTTGCTAAGTACTTTCATATGTTTTCCTCTGAAATGCTATGGAATTCATCCCGCGATTGATGCTCCAAATTCATTTAGTTCTAGATTTCTATCCCTCACCCATACTACAACAATTTGAATAACTAAAAACATCTATTATCTTTCCTCTTCTTCCTTGAGAATTCCACCACCAGTGATTGATAGTTCCCATTACCTTAAAATAGACTCCATGCCCAATGGATTCTTTTTCACCTCTACCATCCACCACGTCTTAAAACCTTATTTATATTTCAGATCTGGCCACTGAGCCTAATTTACATTGAGAGAGCCCTCTCTGGTTTGGAAAGGCCAAATTCCAAGCCCAAAGTGGTATGTGGTTATCTTCGTGGTTTCCCTCCCACAACCAAGGGAAATAGAAGAGTGATAACAAATTCTAAGATAACACTTGATGGTGGAGGAGTTGGAATATTATGGATGAATCTCCCACTATTGCATCACTCTATGTTCATTGAGTATTTATAATCCTTTATATATAGCTAATGCATTTGCCTAATTATTAGTGGTGATTCCCAATTTCCATGCAAACTCTGCAGTTATATTTCATCAATCTGGAATCATACATGATCCCCTCACAACTACAAACCCTAATAATAATTTATAATTATTATTAAAAAAAAATATAAATATTATATAATTCTACATTAAAACAAATTCTACACAATTAAATTATTATTTTAAAAATTATATATATATATATAACCATTCTA
>SNQJ01S0035110.1:0-29210 GCA_010110895.2 Picea sitchensis | reverse complement strand
TTTTTTTTTTTTTTAAATATTAATATTTTATTTATTCTTAAAAAAAAAAAAATTATCATACAAATTTCCAATTAATTTTTTGAGAAAGGAATTTAAGAAAAAAAATCATTTACATGTTTATATTGGAGTCAATGAAGGTTGTCCCTTATCCCCTATTCTTTTTGGCCTGTATATTGATAAGTTAGAAGATAGTTTGGAAGAAACAGTTTGTGTTGGCCCAACTCTCACTGGTATAGTCATCATTCTTTTTCTTTACATTGATGATATTATTCTTGTGGTGAGGAGTCCCCATGATCTTGGCAAGCAACTAAGAATCTTCAAGGATTTATTCTCCAATATGGGTATGACTGTTAATACTGACAAAATAAAGGTCATGATAATTAAATCTAATAAGATCACCTACGATACTTGTGTATATGACAACAACAACTTGGAGGAAGTGCATTCTTACAAATATCTTGGAATCAATATTCATCACAAACTCAATTGGAATTATAGCATTGGTAAAAGGATAAATGGAGGGTGGAAAGTGTATTATGGGCTTGAAAACAATTGTAAATCAACAGATCTTTGGATATGGGATAAGAAAAAAAATCATCTTTGAGACTCTCGTTACTCCTATTATTTTATATGCATGCAAAGTTTTGGGATGTAGTATCTTTAGAGAGTAATGGAGAAAGATAGAGCAAATCCAAAAGAATTTTAAAACATATATTCTCAAAATTAAAGGAAATACACCATATCCTACCCTCCTCACATAAGCAAGCATTTTCCTCATTTAGAGCACAGTTATGACCAAATACCTAATGTATAAAAACAAGTTAAACAATATGGAATACAAGAGGCTCCCTAAAATTGCTTCAAAATCTAGCCAAAACCACCTTCAGCTCAAGTGGGGATGGCATAAGAATGCCTAGTCCTAGATAAACCATTAGGGAATATAGGAAGAGATCATATTGCAGAATAAGGATAATATTAAAAATATTATTACATCAAAATTTAAGGAGAAAATGTGGTTCCTCCATCCATCTTCCTTCAATACACTGGTTCTTTCATCTTTTCCAATTTCTTGTGTTATGCACACACCACCTTCTGCACTTTACCTGTGGGTTCTTGTTTATCGCAAAATATCAAATGTTTGATTTATTTTAAGACCCCAGACAATGCAAGATTCTCTACTACAAATATAAAGAGTTAGAGGGAAAAAGAAAATTAAGATATTATAAGGAGGTAATCAACCATAATCTAGAAGATAATAAAAAAAATCTCTCTGTTTTGACAAGTGTAAAGAAGAAAATAAAACATTGCTAAAATCTAAAATAAGAACAAATTCTCATGAGCTCCATAGTGAAATTGGACATTGGTCAATTCTCAAATGCAATAGGATGAAAGAGTCTATCACCTTTGTGACACTAAGAAGATTGAGGATAGAAAACACTTTCTCTTAAAATTTCCAACATATATCCAGATGAGATCTATTTTTCAAAAGATTTGTCACACTACCAACCTTCTTAACCTTTTAACTTAGCAAAAATTTGGTGATCTTGGAACAATTCTTTTAATGCTTTTCAAGTATAGAAATAAAATTCTAAACAATTTTTGCCCGCGGGGGTGTAGACCGATTGGCAAGTGTCGTGTAAATGGAAGGAAATGTAAAACAGAGGTCTCAAGTTCGATTCTCACCCTGATTTACATGTGCGCCATGCTTGCGGGTTGTGTGAACACACTTGGAAGTTATAGAGGTAGCAGACAGGAATCAACCCTATGTCATGCGAGTACGAGAACCGTTAGTTGTCGATTCCGCCAGTCACAAAAAAAATTATATATATATATATATATATATATATATATATATACACACTAAAGAATTTCAAGTAATCTCTTATCTTCTTAAGATCTACTAGACCCACAAGCGTGAGGAGCGTGAGGAGCGCGACCTAACGCGTGAGGACCACAGCGCAGCGAGCAGGGCCCCCCCAGCCATGGACGCTGGTGGGGGAGTCGTCCCCACCCATCCCCCTTTGCCAGAGATCGACGCCTTCAGGAAACTCATTGTCGAAGCATCCAAGAGACCGCCATCAGCAGCACAACAAAAGTTTGTCAAGAAACGGGAATGCATCTCGAGCGTAGAACTGCCTTTAGAAGAAACTTGCAGGTCGACAGTCAATCTAGTAGACAGAGGTCTTATCGGGAAATTCACCGGGCTCTGGCCCTCTCCCAAATCCGTCGAAGCTTGGGTACAGAGGAACTGGAGCCCGCTCATCTCAGAAGGTATAAAGAGTCATTTTGTAGGGAAAGGCTACTTCGTTTTCGTCTTCGAAAACCCTGAAGATAAAAACCTCATCTTCAGAAACGGTCCATACTTCATGGGGCCTCAGGGGTTATATCTGAACAAATGGACCCCGGACTTTGATCCATCCCAGGATGTGCCATCCGTCGTTCTAGTGTGGGTTCGCCTACCACATCTCCCTTTACACTGCTGGAATAAAAAATCATTGCATGCAATCGACAATAAGCTCGGAAGGTATATCGACCATGCAACGAGAAAAGATCAGTATTCATGCGCCCGGATATGTGTGGAGGTCGACCTGGAAGTGGGATTACTAGAGGCAATCAAACTAACAGCTGCAGATTGGATGCATATTCAGGAGCTAGATTATGAGAAGCTACCCTTCAAATGCCGGCACTTCCATGGCTACGGCCACTTTGCAAGGCACTGCAAAAAAAAGAATGCAGATGAGAGTGAGAACATGAAAGAAAATCAGTGGATCACAGTCCAGAGAACAGGGATTGCAAGATCTAGAAGCAAAGGAACAACGAAGAATGGCAACCCCGGGCAACAGGAGCAAGAGCAACGCGACGGGAGCTCCAATCCCACGCCGCAATCAGTACCTCAAACAGAAAAGCCCAATAAGGACACAGAAGAACCAAAAATAATCATGGATAACAGGGAACAACCAAAAGCCCCTCCAAAAATGAAAGACACAGGGGAACAAGGGAAAACGGCAGGAACCCTGGATGTAGTCCCCTCTCCCTCATATGCAGACATAGCCAGAAAGAAAGTACTAGAACCATCAAGCTCCTCGGAGGATGAGATCCTAGAAAGGCAAGCGAAAAGAGAAGGAAGGAAATCCCGTAAAGAAGCAAGGGAGGAAGAGGCAGAAATACAAAAGACCCAAGGAAGCCAACCTACCATAGAAATGTCAATCGGCAGAAACACAAGAATAAGGTCTCTAAAAGGAGGAGGCCCATCCACCCCCAATAGTAAGTAATGAAAATCGTCTCTTGGAACTGTAGAGGTCTGGGGAATTCGACGAAAATTGAAGCGGTCAAGGACCTGATGAAAGTGGAACCAACAGACATTCTCATGCTCCAAGAGACAAAAATTGAAGAGGAAGCCCTTCTAGAGATTAGTAAAAAAAAATGGCAGAAGAATGCAGGGAAAGCAATTAGTGAAAGGGGATCCTCCGGAGGAATAGCAACACTATGGAAGGAAGAACACTTCAGCCTCGTCAACTCCTACAACACTCAGCATTGGAGCTTCACAGAACTGAAGCACACAACAAATAAGTTAACCATCGCATTATTCAATCTTTATGTACCAACTTTGCATTCCGAAAAGAAAGACTGTTGGAAAATTTAAATGAGTTTCTAGAACTTAATTCCCCCAACAACATAATCATTGTTGGAGACCTCAACCTAGTCATGAATGGAAAATAAAAGAGGGGAGGAAGGACCAGCAAGGATCAACTGATTTATGTAGTAGAAGACATGATACAACAGTGGGATCTAATGGATTTCAAACCACGCAAAGGGCTCTACACCTGGACCAATAACAGGACAGGGGAGGACCATATTTCTACTAGATTGGATAGGTTTTTGGTTCAAAGCACTTTGCTACTGGAAAGGAAGCTAATCTCCACAGCCATCCTCCCCAAGCTTACCTCGGACCACAAACCCATCCTACTTTCGTTAGAGGAAGAAGAAAATTTAGGCCCAATCCCATTCAGATTCAGCCCTTTGTGGAAAGAAAAGAGTGGTTTTGCAGAGACTGTCCAACTGGCATGGTCCACCACAGTTATTGGCTCTCCCAACTTCGTCTGGGAACAAAAATTAAAAATAACAAAAAAAACCCTCAAGGAATGGAGCAAACTCCTGGTAAGCAACCCCAATACCCAAAGAAAGGAGCTAGTGCAGCAGTTGGGAAAGCTGCAGAATGAAATGGAAATAAAAGATATTGCTAATACAGATCTGGAAAAGGAGCAAGCAATCCAATGTAAAACTTACCGCTCCTTCAGGAACGAAGAAGAATACCGGAGACTAAAATCTCACAACCTATGGTTGGAATCTGGCGACAGAAATACATCCTACTTCCACCGTCAATTTAAAGCCTGCCTCTCCAGAAACCACATCTCTAAGATCACAACCAATGACGGGAAGATTTGCAAAGGAATAGACCAAATAAAGGCTGTTGTTGTCTCACATTTCCACCATCTTTACAGCAAAGAGAATGATGACAGCGAAGAAGGCAATAAGGAATCCATCAAGAACATCCCGGCTCTGGTCACAAAAGAAGATAATACAACACTTTTGATCCCAACCAACGAAGAAGAAATCAGCAAAATCATCTGGTCCATGGTCCCTGAGAAAGCTCCAGGGCCAGACGGGTTCACTATTCATTTTTACAAGATATGTTGGAATATAATCAAATCTGATCTCATTAGAATGATAAAAGGATTCCTTCAGAAAGCAAAACTGGGAGGTTTTACCAACTCAACTTTCCTTGCTTTAATCCCGAAAGAAACAAACCCCGCCTCCTTTGATAGATTCAGGCCAGTCTCCCTATGTAACGCCTCTTATAAGATAATTGCAAAACTCCTTGCAAACAGAATAAAGCCACTACTGGGCAAGCTCATCTCAGAATCGCAAGGAGGATTCGTTAAAGGGAGACACATCTTGGACAATGTAATCCTATTTCAGGAGGCTATGCATTCCAGCAACCTCAGAAAAGAGAAAGGTATGTTGATCAAGTTAGACATGGCCAACGCCTTCGACAGAGTAAAGTTGTCCTTCATATATCAAGTGTTGCTCTCATTCGGATTTGAGCAAGAGTTTGTAAATCTGATACAAGCCTGTACCCACAGCCCTTGGATAGCACCTTTGGTAAACGGGAGGCCAACAAAATTCTTTAAATCTTCGAGGGGACTGAGGCAAGGCTTCCCTCTTTCTCCTTTCCTGTACATTTTAATGGCGGATTCACTTAGCATGAAGCTGGAGCAGGAAAGGTTAATAGGAGCTGCCCCAGGCTTGAGAATAACGAATGACCTTAAGCCTATAAATCATGCTATGTTCGCGGATGACTCTCTTATGCTAGGAGGAGCCTCAAACAGAGTAGCCTCTGCTTTCAAGAGAATTCTTCAAGATTACTACAAAGTGTCAGGAGCTCTGATTAGTGAAAGGAAAAGTGTTGTCTACAGTTGGAATGCAACATAACACGAAACACAAAGGATTGCTCGCACCCTGGGGTTCAAAGGGCATGCAGATTGGGAAAAGATACAGTACCTTGGGCTGCCATTATCACTGGGCATTAATAAAGTTAACCTGTGGGAAGGAGTTGTAACAAAAATTAAAGGAAAAATTGATGCCTGGGGAGGATATTGGCTCACACACGGAGGTAAATTAACCCTGATAAAGTCAGTCCTTTCTTCACTGCCGATCTACCAAGCAACCTACCTCATGGCACCCAAATCGATTTCTAGGCAAATCAACAAGTTGCTGAGAGATTTCCTGTGGCACGGTGGGAAAGGGAATCAACACAAGTTCCATTTGGTCAGATGGGATACAGTAAAGAGGCCTTTGAGAGAAGGCGGGCTCCAGATCCGAGATCCATCTCTTGTCAATATAGCACTTGGATGCAAAATCCTATGGAAGATGCACAACGAACCTTCTCATCCTGTCAGCAAAACGTTAATGCATAAATACATTCCAAATGATAAAATTAGAAACTTACAAATCGCCACCAACAGGAAAAGCACACTGCTATGGCAATTGTTCCTCAAAGGGATGTGATTCTTCACCCAAGATCTGTACCGCGTTCCTGGGAATGGCAAATGAACTAACCTCTGGACAGATCGGATAATGGGGAGGCCGCCCGTTGCTTCAAATGCCAGCCTGAATGAACTTCGCGATTTTCTAGTCCACAGAGGAAAACAGAGCATCATTGACATCTCAAATTGGGACGAGAACGACTCCTGGTCAGAATGGCAATTCGGCAACGTCCCAAATCGCCTCCTTCAACAACTTGAAATGCTCAAAGCAGAGCTTCGAGAGGTAGCACCTGTGCACAAGAATGAAAAAGACAACTGGGGCTGGGGACCCACAGGGAATTACTCCACAGCCAAAGGCTACGCTATGCTACAACTCCAGAAAGATAGACCACCCCCTGCAAGAATCTGGATGGAGGTATGGGACTCTATGGCGATCCCCAAGGTAAATTTCTTCTTCTTGACTTTAATGCACAAAAAGATCCTAACCAACGAAAATTTAATGAAAAGAAACATTGTAGGTCCACACAGATGTTCTCTATGCAAAGAAGCCATGGAAACCTCAGATCATTTGTTTGTTGACTGTCAATTTGCAAACAAAGTCTGGCTCCTCATCCTCCATGGCCTCAAGGTCGTTGCCCCCTCTAACATCTTAGTAGTAGATCTTTTCACAACCTGGAAGGACTGTTACCCTTCGCTCTCATTGAAAACGCTTTGGGCCAGAGTCTGGATCTCCATCCCCAAGTATGTGTGTTGGAATCTTTGGCTTGCAAGAAACGAGCAAATCTTCAACAATACAGCTTGGACCCCCAACATGGTAGCTGCGAAATCAAAAGGTCTCCTCCTAGAAACTTTGAGCTCTAAAAATCACAAAACCGACACCTCGATGCAACAGGAAGAAAAGAATTGGCTCGTAAACTCTGTGCTCACCCTTCAGACCCAAAGCATTGAAAAACCCCATACCGAAACAAAATGGAGGCTAAGAGATAATCATGACACATTCCAGAGTTGGTGGCAGAAGCAAGGAATAACTTCAGTATTTTTCGACGGTGCCTCCAAGGGAAACCCTGGGACAGCGGGAGCTGGAGGAATCATTTACTCGAGCGAAGGGAAAATTCTAGAAACCTTTTGTTGGGGACTCGGACAACGAACCAACAACCAAGCATAAATCCTGAGTTTGATAAAATTCTGCCAGATAGCCAAGGAAAGAGGATATCAGAACCTACAAGCATTTGGAGACTCTGAAATCTTGATCAAAATGATACATACGAGAGGACAATTTAATGACGCTGGCCTAAACAAGAATCTGCAAAGGTTAAGACACATTCTTCAGGGCTTCACCTCCTTCAACTGTTATCATATACTCAGGGACTCAAACAAAGAAGCAGACATCTTAGCCAATAAAGGTTGCCTCTTGGCCCAAGGAGAACTAAGCATAAATGATGGAGACCCAATAAAAATTTGTATTCCTTGAAAAGGACAGCAGCGTGTGAAGGTTGTATGGCTTTTGTGAAGGTTGTAAGGCTTCGACCAGTTGGATTCCCCATTTAATAAAAAACATAACCGTTTTAGTTAAAAAAAAAAAGATCTAATAGACCAATTCAATCTTAGTGGACGTTAATCATCATAAAAAAAAATTAAAATAATAAAAATAAAAATAGAAACATATAAAATAAAATAATAAACATGTTATATGATGATGGTGGTAGTTATTACTATTTATTAAAACCAATTAAATTAAAAAAAAAAAAATTAATTTACTTTAAAATTTGATATTTTTATTTAAAAAAAATTGAAAAGAAGTTTTTAAACTTTAATATAAACATATTCATGACATTCTAACACAAGGTGTTTTGGGTCTCCACTTTTTAAATATCACAAAGATGAACATTTTTTTATTCCATGACTATTTTAGAAACACTCTATTTTATTTTATTATTTGTGTAAAAACTACACAAATAATTTACCTATTACATATTAATTAAAAAAACAAAAAATAAAACATGTTGTATAATTCATAATATTTACAACTTTCTACATGTTCTAATGTTAAATTTGAAAGTATTAAATTAACAAGATTCTAAACTTAGGAGATTATTTAATAGCGCGCGTATTCAATTAATATGATTTGAAATTTAGGGAAGTATTATATAGTGGTTTGGTAAAAGTAGAGTGAGTATTGTGTCAATGTCAATGTGAAGTTATAACTTCTATATAATGACTTTTAATTTATTTTAATGAATTAATTAAAATATATTTATAAAAAAATAAAATTTTATTGAAGTGGTATAATGATAATTAGGAGGTAATTTTTTAATTTATTTTAATGAATTAATTAAAATATATTTATAAAAAAATAAAATTTTATTGAAGTGGTATAATGATAATTAGGAGGTAATTATATAATTAGAAAATGGTATAACGACAAACATGAAGGTTGTGATATGATTAATATAAGAATGAGTGAGATCACCTTGTCATCATACAGATCCTCAATTATACTCTTCTCCATCATTACTTTTCTGGGCCTCTCTCCTTTTCTCGTTTTCACCTTTTATGATTACTTTTGTCCTCATCCCACAAGCGGTGGAGGGAAGTTAGGCAATGGTTAGTTGGAATGTTAGCATGATGTACAAGTTAGGTTGGCAGTAAATTAAAAATAAATTAAAATAATTATATTTATGTGTGTTTTTTTATTATATTTTTATATTTAATTAAAATTTTTATTAATATTTATTTTTTTTAGATATTTTATTATTTATTTTAAATTTCAATTTATATAAAAATTAAATTTTAATTTTTTTATATTGAATATTAATTATTTATTTACAAATTTAACCTATTAAAAACTCCATATACAATTGAGCACCTTTCAACATTTAAAGGGTATTAAAAAAAATCACTTTCTTTTCTTTACAACATTTAAAGTGGGTGATTGTTTTATATATATAATTAAACCGTTTATAACTTAGTTTATAAAAGAATAATATAAACCTTGTTATAAGTGCTATCACTTGGTTGGGCAAGTGTAAGAGAACTAATGGAGAACTAATGGCGTTTCTGAAACCTGCAACAAGTCCTTCTCCAAATTGGCGTGGGAGAAGTCCTTAAACGTCCTGTTACTAACTAGCAACCGCTACTATGGCTACTAGTTTTCTCCATTTTGGTGGTAGCTTTCGTCGGTCCTTGTGGTTTTTTGGTGATAACATTTGGCGAAGGTCCTAGATTGTAGTGTTATTGTTCGTAGGACTACACCGCCAGAGATTAGACAAGCCTCCTAAATGATGCTTCATCTGTTTGTTTTGACGTGCCCTGTTGCAGGGTCAAGTTTAGTTTAGTGCTTAGCAGGTGGCGGGTGGTTGTGGTCTGGGCTTTAAACAACCCCAGATGGAGGCTGAGGTCATCGCACTAATGAGTGCGGCTGACGAGGCCCTCTAGAAGAGTGTGAGTTTCTTTGCATTGGAGGAAACAAGGGGAGTTAATGCAAATCGTCCAAAGGACTTAACCACACACACATTACCTCAAGCGCGTTCAAACGGGTTAACTACAGGCGGTCGAACAACTAGTTTCCTTAAGCTAGTTGATAATTTTTCATACCAGGGAGTCGAAACAGTAAAGCTAGTGGGTGAAAATAGTACTGTAGACTCTCCTACTCTTTTAGCTGGTGATGCAGGGCTTGTGGGTTTTTTTTATAACCGGAGAATCTTTTCTGATAGACCAACAGGTGGTTTGTATGCCGTGAGAACCCCTGTAACTAGATTTTCTAAGGGTAATCGGGGTCATACCTCTCCAGGAGGAAAAGGATTAAAAAAACTGTCGAAGCCCAATAAGGCAAAATGCAGGTTGGTGATGGGGTCAGACGTGGGTTTGGAGGAAAGTGTATTCCTGTCTCTCTATGCACTAGTAGGTTGTCTCTCTTATTGTTACCTCTACAAACAGACTATCCCCTCTTGGGTAAGGGCAACTTGGCTACCGTTGTTAGGTTATGAACCTGAGATACGTTCTCTTTCGCGTGGTTGGTTTGGCTTTTTATTTCGAAAGTCGGAAGATATGTTGTTGATTTTAGATAATATGTGGGTTATGGATGGTAACAACTTGATGCTGAAGAGATGGTGTATCAACTTTGACCTGGCCACAGACTATTTCCAGTGTAGACACATGTGGGTCTTGTTACCAGGGCTTCCATTTCAACTATGGAATGATAAAGCATTGGAAGCTATCGGAAATGAGCTAGGTAGGTTTATAAAATTTGATGATTCATCCTTTAAAGATTTTGAAGGAGAATATGTAAGGTGCTAGTGGAGTTAGATCTACAAAGTGGTTTACTGGATTCCTTGGAGATAGAATGGTGTGGTCACATTGTGACTCAGAGACTGGATTACCTCGGTATTCCCTTTCGATGCACTTTTTGTCGAAGAACTGGTCACCCGAGGCATTTTTTTCCCAGGGAGTTGTGAAGAGGAGGAATCTGAAGACTCGATGCTTCGTAAGTCTGCTCGGGAGGTCTCCCCTGGTGTGGAGTCTTTGGTCTACGAGGAAAGTATTCCATCAGAACCAGCAAAAACTTCTACTTTGGCCAAAAACTCGGTTTTGGGTAAGTTAAAATATCTATGTCCCTCTCTTTATCATACTTTAACAACTTGGGAACATGATGTCTTAGATTCCACTATTATTAGGGAAGAAGGGTTGCTTCGGGCCACACCTCCTCTGTCTGAAACATAACCTACTAGCTCCCTTCCCTCTGTTATTGAAAACAGAGCCCCGTGCAAGGAGGGGACCCCAGGCATTACTCCAACAGATCTTGATATCACTCGGGTGGAAGGGAAATTTTTCTTGTTACTGGGGGGATGAGATAGTTTTATCTACACCTCTGACTACTGTACTTGTGGAAAAACAACCCAAGAAAAATTCTAGTGAGATTGGGGGTGGGTCCCTCCTTAGCTCGGATTTTAATGAGATTAGTGGAGGAACCGATTTTGTCTCCAACTTTAGACAACCTAATTTGGGGGAAATCTCTCTAGGGGCTATTTTGGACACTCTGGTTTCGGCTTACAAAGAGATCATTTCACCGCTGCCCATCCCCACTTATCAGGGGAATTCGATTTATAAAAGTTTTGATGGGGATGATTCTTCAACAAGCGATTTGAGGAAGGTTGATTCTTTAGGGAAATAATACTTGTGGTTGAGGGGAATGGGATTGAAGGTTTCCCCTATAAAAATGAGGAGTGCAAGGAAAAAAAATCTACTGACCACAACGTTACATGTTTCAAAAACTAACAGTTCATCTAAATTTGGGGCGCTTAGAGGCATGAAATCCCTAGTAAGAGAAAAACCATGATTTAGATAGGAATTTTCCTGAAATTGTTTTCTTACAAGAAACCTTAGTCGTTGAAAAGAAGGCGAGGGATTTCATGACCTCTCTTTGTCCCAGGTGGTTAACATGTGCAATAAATTCAGTTGGAAAGTTTGGGGGTCTTCTGGTTTCATGGGACCTGTATAAATTTATTATATATCCTGATATCAGTTGTGGTGGCCTTTTTTTGACAGGTACTTTGTTGTGATTCAAAAAGGCAGGTCACCTTTTTAAATTTCTATGGCATGTGTACATGCAAAGTTTCCTTTTGGGACAAAGTAAGTGATAGGGGTTTACTGGCAAGCAACTCCCTTATTTTAGCTAGTGACCTAAACTTCACATTAAGCGATGAGGAGGTTTGGGNGGGGGGGAAGGTCTTTTCGACCAGTCGACAGGATACTTCAAAGCTCTTATTCAACAAAATAAGTTGGTTGATGTTGCTCCAGATAAAGTAGCCCCCACCCGGAGGAACGATAGAATGGGGGATGATAGTATTTCAAAAAGGCTGGATAGGGTTCTAATTTCTGAAAATTTGGTGAACCTTTTGTGAAGATACAGGTCTTAGGTAGAATACCCTTACCTGTCAGATCATGCCTTGGTCCTGTTACAAATTGAAAATTTTACTTATCCTAATGCATATCCTTTCAAGTTAAATTCGATGTGGTTGTCAGATCCAGTTTTCTCTAATATTGTTCATGATGTTTGGAATAATCAACAGTTTTTTCAGGAACTAGGAATACACAGAAGACTAGTCAGAAAGTTAAGTTGCTTAAAACAAAGAATTAAACATTGGGAAAAACAACGAAGAAAGCATAATTCCTTAATCCTAGACAATTTGGAGGAGAACCTTCTGGTAAAATATCAGGAGAAAGTGGGGGGAGCGATGACTTTGGAAACCGACAGTCATATAAAGTTGATGGAGGGAAAGAGAAACAATATGCTTCTAGCGGAAGAAGAAATGTGGACACAGAGAAGAAAAACTATCTGGATAAAAAGTGGGGACAAAAACACTAATTTTTTCCACCAATTTTCCAGCCATAGAAGAAACAAAAAACACCTTTGGTAAGTCTTAACGGAAGATGGGGAGGTCCTAACAGGGCAAGAGAATATCAAAAAAGAGGCAAAACGGTTTTTTAAAAGATTCTTTGAAGAGTCAGGGACTTCAGACATTACCAATCAGGTTTCGTTAGCCATCCTCTTTCCCCGCTTGGTAGATGAGGAAGAGGCAATGCACATTTAAAGACCCTGGACTAAAGAGGAGGTTTTGGTGGTTCTAAAATCATTTGCCAAGGATAAAAGCCCGATACTTGACAGTTGGATGGTTCAATTCTTCCTACATTACTTTGAATTGGTGGGGGATGAATTATTGGAGTTGGTGGAAGATTCCAGGACCAAAGGCACAGTGACAAGATCCTTAAATTCAAGTTTTTTGGCTTTAATTCCAAAAATCAACAGACCTACTTCTTTTAGTTATTTTCGGTCGATTTCTTTATGTAAGCTTTGTTATAATCTTATTTCAAAAATTATTGTGAATAGGGTTAAGCCTATTCTCTCTAGAACCTTATCTGGTGAACAACTAGGCTTTTTGAAAGGAAGACAAATTCTGGATGTGATAGGCACAACTCACGAATGTCTCCATAGTATAAACAAAAACATTTAAAAGCCTTAATTCTGAAAATGGATCTAAAAAAGGCTTATGACTATATAAATTGGGATTTCTTGAGAATGATTCTCATACAAACAGGTTTTGGTCTTTTGACTACTAATTGGGTCATGAGTTGTGTGACTAGTGCGACCTTTGCAGTTTTGGTAAATGGCAAGACTACCTCTTTCTTCTAGAGCGACAGGGGACTGAGACAAGGGTGTCCATTATCACCTCTTATGTTTATTCTTGTAAGTGAGGGCCTCAACCTTCTTTTAAAAACAAGACAGGCGGAAAAAACTTTATAGGAGTAAAGGTCTCACGATTTATGAAGATTCTTCATCTTCTGTTTGTGGACGGTGTTCTCATAATGTCCAAAGCTTCATTATCGGAATGGAGAGAGATTGAAAAAATTCTTAAGTTATTTTGTAGAGCATCAGGGCTACGGATAAATATGACAAAGTCAACATTTCATTATTGGGGGATCCAGGGGGGGATATTTAAACCTTTTCAAAGAAGCTTTTCCTTTTAACTTTGTAAATCTGTCTGAAGGATTTAAGTATCTAGGCTACTACTTAAACATGGGGAACTATAAGGCTGAGCATTGGGGCTGGTTAATTGCTAAATATGAAAAAAGGATAAGCCACGAGTGCAACATATGGCTCTCCCTTGGGGGGCGTTTCATCCTTATAAAAGCGGTCTTAGAGAGCCAACCGGTGTATTGGATGGCGCTCCCTGCTATTCTGGGTTAAGTTCTTAACAAAATCAAACAAATTATATTTACTTTCCTTTGGTCGTGATGTAGCGAAAATAAACACTTACATTTGTGTAGATGGGATCATTTAGTAAGACCAAAGCATCTTGGAGGATGGGGGTTGCAGAATTTATATATCTTCAATAAAGCACTTGTAGCAAACTCTCTTTGGAGAGTTCTGATGAAAGATGGGATCTGGCACAGAGTAATTAAGGATAAATATTCCCCTCATATTTCAGTTATTTTCTGGCTCATACCGGCTTCCCAAAACTTGACCTCAACTTCTCAGATTTGGAGAAATATGTAAAAAATCCTACCAATCATCATTCATTGGTTGAGATGGAAGCCCGAGGATGGCCATGAGATTATTGTTGGAAGGGATATGATCCTGGGCATGGGGTCTTCGTCTTTTCTGTCAAAAGATCTGATCACTTTACTAAATGAGAACAATGTGTATTATGTTTTTCAAGCCTATGGGATGAAACTTCAAGGTGCAATATTCTCTCAATGGAAAGATAGTGTAAATTTTAATTTCACAGGTCACTTGGCAAAGGAGTGGGACCTTCATTGCAGGGGGTTAGCAGAGGCGGAAATTATGCTCCTGAAAAGGCTTGACGAGATTAATTGGATTGGGGGGGGATAAGTCAGGTATTATTTCTGTCAAAAATATTTATGGGGCACTTGCTTCAAAAATATGGTCGCAAAAATCTTTGGGTTGGAGGCGAACTATGTGGAAGTGGGATCTGACTCTTAAAAATAAACTCTTCACTTGGCTCGCACTGGAAAACAAGATCATGACCTGGGATAATTTACAAGGGAGGGGGTGGGAAGGACCAAACATTTGTTACCTCTGTCAAAAGGAACCTGAATCAATAAACCATCTTCTAGTCAATTTCCCCTTTACTCAAAAAGTTTGGCAAAGAATTATAGGAGGCTTAAAGATGAGGACTATTTGGGGGGGACCCTCTTTGAATGATTGCTTCGATAGTCGGATAAAGAAGGAACCATCTTATCAAATTATGCCTTGTTTTATTTGCTGGAACATATGGCTCGAATGCAACAAAACTATCTTTGAAAATGAGCGCCCTTCTACACACTCAGTGATAAACAAGACAATTGGAGCTTTGAAAAATATTTCGACATCTCCTACTCCAACAATAAGAATAGATAAGAGAAGTATTTCTTCTTCAAGAGTGATGGGATGGTTTGATGGAGCTGCTCTATCAAGTAGGCATTTGAGCGGAGTTGGAGGCCTGATAAAAACCAGTGAGAATTATGTATATAAATGGACCTTTAACTGTGGCAAAGGTACAAATACTAGAGAAAAATTACTCGGAGTTTGGGTCACTCTTACTTTGGCGAGGATACTTCACATTGCTGACATGCAGATGATGGGTGACTCAATTTTTTTTATAGAATGACTAAATTAAAAAGAAAAGCTACAGGTCAATGTTGTAGAGTGCTAGAAAGACAGGATCAAAGATCTACAAAGCTCTTTCACCTCGATCAACTACACTCATATCTATTGGGAATCAAATTGCGAGGCAGATAAGCTGTCAAAGAAGGAAATGCTAAATCCAGAAGGAAAAAACAATTACAACCTTTGGATAGAGGGACAAGAGGGCCCTACTTTATTCCTCAACTTAATATAAACCTTTGTAGCTTCTTTTTGTTTTGCAGTTTACAAAAATTACACAGTATATAAGAAATATTAGAAGGTTCTTATTTTTTCGATATTTTTGTACAACAAGGCCCAGTGAGGGTTGAAGAAAGACTTTTAGCAAAGGTTTCTAAGCATTTTTTATGAAGGATTGTGGCAAAAATTTGCCTAACTGAAATGTTGTATTGTATTACAAATTATATTATCAATCAATATAATGTGAAATTTTATGTTGGAAAAAAAAAGTGAGTGTTTGTTTTTGGTTCTCTAAACTAATCCACCTCTTAATATATTTAAAGGGTATTTATAAAGAGAGAGGGGGTAACTTTATTCTCTTTCCAACATTTAAAGTGGGTGGTTGTCTTCTGGTTTTAAACTAAGGATTATACAAATGATGAACAACTTGATTTTTTTTTTCTCTTTTTTATTTCAATTAGAATTATTTGACATTCTTAAAATTGATAATCAACTTGATTTCTTTTTTTTTCTCTCTTTTTTTTTCAATTAGAATTATTTGACATTTTTAAAATTGATAATCATGTTAGGTGTATTATAACATCTAACTTTGTAAAAAGAACAATTTTTTTTTTTAAATAATTAAATCACAACTCTTTTCTTCTTTACATTGCCAAGAAAAGAAAATAGATTCTAGTGATAGAAGGGTTTACTCTATAGTTAGAATTAGACGAAGGGTTGACTTCATAATTAGAATTAGACCAAATGTCTATAGCACACCCTTTAAAAGGTGTAGAGGGATCATTTTAAAAAACTCTACATTACGTGATTCTACATTGCAAATTAGATGGAGAGGGATCCTTTTAAAAAACTTCGTATGATTTGATTCTACATTGTAAATTAGAGGATAACTTATACATACTAAATTGATTAAGTTATGGGATGTAATTATGAGAAAAAAAGTTAAAAAATAATAAAATGTTAAAATATATATATATATTATAATGATATTACAATGTTTGTATTAAAATACTTTAGGAAAGAGAATGAGAGAAAGAAAAAAAAATACTTATTCCATGTGTTATGTTCTATGTGTCATATCACACCACTATCACATATCACATATAGTGTATTTAGAGATACATTTCAAATACAAGAATGTTCATTCAATTACTAAAGGTGGTATGGTTTTATCACTATCAATGACTTTCTATCTTCTTGAAAAGTTAAATTTGTTGTCAACTTGTATGTGTTGGAGTGCACAAACAAGGATACGATAAGTGTGCATATCATATCGAGCTTCCCCTTGACCCCATAAGAAGAATTAGGAAACAAGTGTGGTGTGGTTGGAGAAGGCCAATGCAAGGGATGGGTTCTTTTTGGTGCATGCGACATTGTGCGTGGTTGCACTCAATTCGACAAGTACACGTTTCTCTAAAACCCTTTTTTTTTTGGCCACCAATGGCAATTCATCATTGATTCCTTTCATTTAGTGGTTTTACTTTAATCCCTCTTTATATCTTGAGAATCCTTTCTCTTCATTGGGAACCCACTACATGCTTATGCTTAAAATAATACACACATTAGGAGATAATATGTTCATAATGCAATAGTTGCACCTTATTATAATTTCATCCTCCAACACAATTTGTTGAAGATCCATTTGCTTGGATCAATGTAAATGAAAATTTGAGCAAAGAGAGACATTATCATCTCATTGTATATAGACCCAAAGTAATGAACTTACCTTAGGTAATGCAAAATATCATCCAATGGAATTGTGATATTTTTATTTTTGTGTTGTATGGATTAATGTTTTGTGGTGTACAATGATGCTAAGTTTAAGTTGATAGGTAAAAAATCAACAAATCATACAACAATGTTTGACATCACCTCATGAAACCTTGAACTACAACACTCTTAGGGAGATTGTCACATGAAAAGTCAATTGTATGACAAAGGTGGTTGAAATCATGCAACTTTAAGTTACGCTTAATAATGACTATCCTCACCAAAGTATTACAAATGGACAAAAGCAAAAGAGTTTGATAGCAAGTCAAATATTTGATCCTTTTCGAATTCTCCATCACCATAATACAATGATGCATTCTTTGCTAAAATTCATATTAACTAAATAGAAGCATAATTTGAATGCATAAATAGATTTAGCACCCTAAAAAATCTTTATTGCACTTATACTATAAAGAAATTCCTTATTGTACTTATAATATATAGAGGTATTTTATGTTATAGAAACAATTCCAAGATGCATAGATGTTAAGCATATTTGACTTACTAATGGACATTTTTTAGGAAGGTGTGTGAAAGCATATTGTGGAGCACTATCGAACTTAGTGATGAACATTTTTTAGGAAGGCATCTGAAAGGGGTATTGCATTACCACTAACATGTTCTTTTTATTTTTTGCACTGGCTCAACTGGCCACAACCCCTTTCAGGTGGGGTTGGGATTCCAACCATTTGGCCCCATGGATGTTGCACTACCCCTAGTGACCACCTCGGCTAAATCATCCCCTACTCCACCAGAAGCTGACAAAGCCACCCGGTTCATTGAGCAGATCCAACACATCTGCCAACTGGTTCAGGATATTCTACATAAGTCTAATGCCAAGTACAAGTAGCGCCATGATCAACATCACGTGCCACATAAGTTTCAGGTGGGAGACAAAGTTTGGTTGCACTTGTAGAAAGAACGCCTTACAAGGCCCCATTGAAAGCTTCACCCACTCTGTTATGGGTCGTACACCATCACCAAGGCTATGGGTGACAATTATTTTGAGCTCAACATTCCCCCTTTCCTTGGCCTGCACCCAGTCTTCAACGTGGCTCTCCTTCGACCATATTTCCCACCATTATTGGACACCTCAGAGATACCAAAGCAGTTAACACCAACAGAGCATGCAACATGCATCTAGTGATAAGATTTTGGACACACATATCAAGGGAACTCGACAACAAAGGATCCAACTTTGTCGAGTAATGAAAGTAGGGCATCTCCTGCACCAAGGTAAGTGGCTCTCCCAGGGCCAAATTCAACAGAAATTTCCTCATTTGATGGGAGGAACTCAATGCAATGGAGACCATTGCTTCCTAAGGAGGAAGGATTTATCTAGGTGGATATCAGTGGCCACCCACCTTTTCCAACTCGCTTAAAATAATTTTCTGGCATTTTTGGCAATTTACTATATTTAGTAGTTTTTAACTTTCAAGGCCATTTTGAGGGCCTAAATGAAGGTTTTTTGGGATCGAGCTTCTCAATGATAGCCAAAGGCTTTGATTGAGCCCCCAAAATGAATCTCCTCGACGATACCTTTCCAACGGGCTATCGTGCACCTAAAACATAGATCGTATGCAAAACTTATGACCCCGAGAAGTTGATGTACTAACTTACCCAAATGGGGCCCACATGACTTTTGGCGCTTCATCTTCTAGGGTTAGGTTTTTTGATGTCTAGGGTTTTTGACATTCCTGTTTATTGTAAAAAGGCCTTCTGGGCCTCATTGTAATAATCTTCTTGGGAATGAGCGCAACCGTCACATCTCTTCCAACAAGCTTGTTTTCCGTTGCATTTTACAATTTCAGCTTATTTCCTTATTGAATAGGAAACCAGTTGTATTGTATCTATGTTATTCTGTGTTAAACATTTTTTAATAATCTGTATTCATTTTGTTCTGCTCATAAAATCCGGATCAGGGAGGGTGAATGTTGAACAAAAAAACATACAACTTAGTAATGGCCATTTTTAAGGAAGGTGTGTGAAAGGGGTATCGTGGAGCACTCTCACTAACATATTCTTTTTATTTTTTCACAAAGAGAGAGTGAAGGTTAGACAAAAGGCATACTTACATTGCAAACCAATGAACCATTATGTTAGAAGGAGTCATTGTTCCCTTATGGTTCGACCATTGAAATAAGGATCATGGTATATTAGAACTTATATGTTGTCATGAACCACTTCTCTCAACCAATGTGAGATAATAATTTTTGTATAAAACAATATTTAATATCGTATAAATAATTCCAAAATGCACATATGTTGGGTGTATTCAACTATGTATTTATAGACATTTTTAGGAATACACGTGAAAAATACATTTTGGAGTATTGCCCATGAAAACTTTTTTTCGGTTTGATATAAAAGGAGGGAAAACTTGAGCAAGAGATATACATGCATGACAACCTATGAACATAATGCGGCAACATCCTTGCTCTCAATAACATAAGGGTCATGAGATATTAAGCTATATAATATATTCCTCTACTATATACAATTTTATCAAATACTTTTATGAAATTCTTGTCCTTTTTTCCTAATTTAACATGCCTTTATTTTGTCTTACAAGAAAAGGACAAAATGTTTACTGTTGTCTGTTAAAAAAAACCACTCTCAACTTTAATATGTTGGTGGGTTTATGCTGTATGGGCATAGGATCATGAACATTTTACATGAAACAAGGAAATAAGTGTTAAATTTTGTCGTTCCATTGATTTATTTTTAAAAATGATTTTTTCTATCTTAATATTTAGTAAAATGAAATTAAAAGTTTAGAAAGTTATAATCTAATTAACATTTTAAAGGTTAATAAAATTCACCGCAATTTGTACACTTTGAAATAAAATATGATGCTTAAATTTTCAATTTGTACACTTTAAAATAAAATATGATCCTTAAATTTTCAGTGATACAGAATGACGTTAACGGATATAAATATGTGTCGCTATCACTCAATTCATAGTACTCAAGCGGAGGGAAAGCAAAACGAGTAACACTATCAGTGCGCCAGTAGCACTAGCGCAAAAATATTAAAATATTAAACGATAGTGATAAAATGGGAGCCATCATGACATGGACTCATTATAGCGTGCTGCCAGGTGGGCCCCCGAGAAAAGGGAAGCGAAGCACTGGTGGACGTCGAGGTGGCGGCCAAAAGAGAGTCGGCGACGGTCGTCTGTCCGTTCCGTCATCGCCGCCGTGAGGCGCGCCAGTGTCCGCTACGGGAATCCAATACCCCAATTTAACACGACACACCACGTATATAAATGTAATAAAAAATAGATATGTCCATCTCACTGGAAATTCGGATAATTTAGCGTTAGGAACGATGTATACTTCTAGAAAGCCCTTGTGGGCAATTTGATTTAAGAATGGAATAATCACATTGACCGATGTCACAGTGACGCCCTCGTGAGGTCATCCATGGTCCACTCCGAATTAGCGGTAGCCGTCCACTTTTGGCAGGAGGGGTTGGAAATTGGCGGTAGTGGGGGTAGTAGGTGGCACTGGGAGCGTCAACAGAGCTTCGCAGGGCGCGTGGGGGAATATCGTACGGTAACGTCCCATCCGCTGACGGCACAGAGAAACGGCGCCGCTGCACGGCGGCAGTCAAAGTGACAGGATAGCACGTGGGTTGAACGATTAGGCAGGCACGGCAGGCAGTTACCTTGAAACGGTCAACGGCTACTGGACAGTGCAGCGGTCTGGCCATTGCGTGCGTGCCAAGCAAATCGAAGTAGGCGTGCACGAGATCCGTTGGAGGCAGACTGGATCCCGTTCCGTTCGAGGCGGCCCTATAACGCGTCCCCTGCTGTCGGGGATGCATGTGAGCTGTTCCCCCGTTCGCCTACACGTCACGTCGTGATTGGTCAAACCATGAAACAATGTGCAGCTTTTCATAATGACATCAAAGATGATGACCTGCCATGACGTTTTGAGGTGGACACGTGGTATCAGCCTTACATAGCAATCATCACCGTCCTAGTCATCGCCATCATCTCTCGCTGTCGAAGATGCGTTTAGGTTTAGTGCTCGAGAAGACAGCGGGGCTCGTTAGAAGCTAGTGACCTATTGGTTTGTTTGTATACGGTATTTGTTTGTTTGTATAGTGCGATGGGATGGGATGGGAATGGGGTTGGCATCGTAATAAGTGCAACGAATCACATCAGATCCTATCATACCACGATATTCACTGGTGGCGTAGGGGACGTTGAAGACATTTTCACTGGGGAACGTCTAAACAATTGTACAGAGTATCTTATCTGGCACCACACATAAACGACATGATCACATTTCGCGCATGGTTCGGAATTATGAAACGCAGACAAACTTTAAGCATTACCTAGAATTGCTATAAATATAGGAGAAATTGTAGAGTTTTGGATAGGAATTTTGTTATATCAAGGAATGAGGACCAGTTCGTTTAATGTTTTTTAAAAAAAATAAAAAATTGAATTTATAAAAATTATTTGAAATTATGATTAAAAAAAACAAAATCCATGAAGATTAAAAAAGAAAGAGTAAAACTACAAAATTCTGAAGATTTCGTTTCTACGTCTTAATAGTCACAAACAATCTATACGTTTGTGTGTACTGCTTAAGGTTTTCTATTATATCGATTGTGTCATAATTTTTGAATGACTATGGAATTTTGACTTCATTTACGGTGGAAAATCTTCACTTAAATATATATATATATATATATTTAGCTATATTCTATTTATTTTGGATAAGAGGTTGAATTTAATTGGAGGGATCCCCAACCTTGTAACTACGGGGCAACCTTGTAACTACGGGGCACTACCTTGATGTTGGCTTGAATAGGGAGCTCTTTCTATCTCTAACACATGGATAGCGTGCAGGGGTAGGGCTGAATTCGCAGCATCTTGTACCTTATATAAGTGAAAGCATCCGAGCCACTTAAAGCAGATTCAGTTCCAGAAGCAGTAGCAAAGCCACCATCTCGCCCAGGTAAAGATCCAGTGCTCTCACCCATAGTAGCATAGGCAACTTCCATTAAATGCTATTAAAAAGTACATGGTTATATTAGAGGCAACTTCCATGATCAACATAAGGGATATTTGTGTTTTTGTAAACATTATTTAGGTTAAAATTGTTTGCCTTAAAACTGTTTTTGATTGACTAAGAGTTCATCTTTCTCAAACATAAAGAAACACCTTAATATCAAAAACTCAAATATCGTCTGCCCCCCTTACAAACTACTAATGGATTAATTCAAGTTGTGTGGTTTTCTTTCAATAATTGTAATGAGTTAGCCCACATTCACATGTAATAGCCGATAATAATTGTCCTCACTATTAATTAACAATTGCATTATGATAAATTTTACCACATTTGAGAAAAATAAAGTTTCACCATACCTGATTAAAGTTCAGATTTAATATCATCATCGTTCTACACAATTTTTAGGCTTGCCTAGTAACTTAATAGGTCATTTGACATTTTCTTTAGCATGTTGTTAACATTATTGTCTTGGGTTCATAGCTTGGGTGGTTGAGTAGCATGTTTGTTATCGTCCCCACCCGGATTCAGTGCCCTCAAAGTAGACATTTTGCCCATTGTGATAAGGCTAGAAGGATAGATGACCCCTGTGATAGATGTCCATTCTGGTGGATTTCGAGACGCCTCGACCCTTGCTAAGTTACAAGTTATTGGTATATCTAGCTTGTGGGTTGTTGGATATAATCCTGGGTTATAGTGATAGCTAGTAAGCTTGATCTAGGACCTATCCCAGACCAAACCTACTAGTTACTGATTCCCACGGTTTAAAAAAAAACTTTATTTTTTAATTTGTGTGGAGCTTGAGTGGGCCTAATGGTTAAGAACATATGTTTTCTCCTTAAAAATCATAGATTCAAAACTAAAAAGAAATAAAATCTGTTCATATTAAAAAATTAATATTGATCTAAACGTTTGAACCTTGCCAAGTCACCAATTCTTACTAATATTAACTTACATATTGTAAATACTAACTACTTACAATTTTCCAATTAAAAAATATCATTTTTATTTTTTATAACTTTATTGAATATGAAATAAGTAAGATTTACATATTTTCATAAATATGTTGCTAATATTAACTTACGTGCTGTATGTACTAACTACACACAATTTTCCAATTAAAAAACATTATTTTTTATTTTTAATAACTTTATTGAATATGAAATAAGTAAGATGTACATATTTTTATAAATATGGTATTACTAGATAACGCATAGCCTTGCGGCTCCTATTCTTCACAAATTTAGAGGTCCGTGCTTTATCCTTAGATTTGAGAATTTTTAAAAGTGTTGCCTTTTAGTATATTGTACATAGATTGTGAGAAAAAGGGGGAGAGGAGATGCTATTGAAGTGCGACATTCTTCGAGCATAAAGAAATTATGAAATCTTAATGTACAAGAATGTTTGAGAAAGTAGATTGTCAAAGTTTGTAGAGCAAATTGCCTCTTATATAGATTTTAAGAGTTGTTTAATAAGTTATTCATTATTTTCCATTTTTATGTAAATGTATGCCATGTTTTATGTTTTTTCTTGGTATTGAATTTTGGGAGAATATGGGTGGTCAGATCCCGTGTAAAATATTAAATATTATGTATGTGGTTATATGTTTATTTTCTTGGATTTTTATTAACTCATGTTTGTTTAAAATTATATATATGTATGTTTTATATATATATATATATATATATTTTATTTTTTTTGGGATTTTTATAAACTTATGTTTTATTTTTTTAATATTATATAGATAATGTAAATTTTATTAAATTAAAATAAAGGTTTTTAACTTGTAAAATTGGAATTTTTAAAGTGTAAATTTGGTTTTTAAAAGTATTAAATATTAGTTTTTAAAATTGTAAAATTGGAATTTAAAAAGTGTAAAATTGAATTCAAAATATGAGAAATCAAATTAAAAAAATGTGACATTGAATCTAATTTTGCACTTTTGGAATTTGAAATTGCCACATTTAGAATTGATTTTGCAATTTTGGGATTTGATATTGGCATATTCAAAACCATATTTTGCACTTTAGAAATTTCAATTTTGCACTTAATTTTCAATCACATTCAATCTATACCATTCAAAGTTTTTAAAATGAGTTACACATCATCTACAAGTACTCATCATTCATATCTCGATAAATATAAATCTTTGCAATTATATAGATATTTTCATTGTTGCATAGATTACTTTCCTTGGAGTCATCCAAAAGAACTGTGTTTATACACTCATAAATACCATTAAATACAATGGTAAAAAACATTTGCCTAAACTATTTAATATTAAGTACAATTTCATAGTTGAATTTCTCATTATTGTGCTTTTCATAAATCCCCGTATAATTCTGATAGAAAAGTATTTCAACACAATAAAAGTTAACAAATACATAATGTTCATATATATTAGAATTATATAATTGGAGTTGCAAATCAACACTTATAAAAAAATCATCAACTAATTTATGCTTATATATATTGTAAGCTAGTTGTCTTTATATTAATATGGCACAAAAAGTATTACAAGAAACACTGATTGTGGCATGCCACCTGGGAAACCATAACCATAGCAGTGGTTGATTGCCATAGTTTTCTTCTCAAAATATTGCTTGAAGTAATCCAAAAAGGCTAGAAACTCACACAAGAAATTGTCTATCCTAAGAGCAACAAAAAGAGAAACATAGAACTAATGATTGAGGAGGTCATTATCACTCCTCATATTTACAAAACCAAATAAGAAAAGAAAATTAAATTAGTTGATCATTTTCATGTTTCTTATAGAAGTGCTTGGGGATCTACTCCTAATCCTCATCTAAATGAATGGGAATTGTTGGGGTGTCTTCTTTTGATGGGAAGTGGTCATTGGTGCCCACAAAGTGACCTAGCAAGTCCATTTGGTTGTTGACCATGATCTGTATTTCAAAAATCTCTCTATATAAAGCATCGAATTTCTGAACCATGATGTTCAAGCTATGTATAATGAATTCTTATTGGCTAGCCTTTTCTTCAAATACCTGGGTGATGAATGCCTTGTTCATCCAGTATAATTCTATGAGGTGAAATATCTTAGTGTCTCGAGTCCTTGAGAAACCTAAGTTAGGAACCCATTGCTTGAATTTCACTTAGTTTTTCTTTGATGACCTACTACCTCTTCCTCCTAACAGTGGCCTCCATTATTTCCATCTCATGTTTAGTTGCATCAAAAAATCGACATTGAAAGTCAGATGCTACCTTCATGGCGTCAAGTTGAGTGATGGTTAGGTGCTAAGAAGTATGAGTGCGAAGTGATTCTTGGGGGTGCTTCTACTAACTCCTCTCTTACTGCTTGATCCAGATGGATGTCGGTGGCCTCTCACCTATTCCAACTAACTCATTTTGGTTTTTTTCTAGTTTGGCAGTTTTTTCCTAGTTTTCGGGTCCCTGACTTCCGGGGCCGTTTTGAGGCCCTAAATAGCATTTTTAGGGATCACCACTATCAACCTTCGCCTAGATTTAGGGTTTGACAACAAAATGTGTAGTGCTCGGATAGACCTTTCCAACGAGCTATCGTGCGCCTAAAAAAAAAGATCATATGCAAAAGTTATGACCCCAGGAAGTTGATGTACTAACTTACCCCAATGGGGCCCACATGACTTTTGGCGCTTCATCTCCTAGGGTTAGGTTTTTGGATGTCTAGGGTTTTGGAATTCCTAATTATTATAAAAGAGGCTTGGAGAGACTCATGGTAACCATCCTATTTCGAATGAGCGCATCCGTCACATCTCTTCTCAGAGATAAGCCACCACCATTCTAGCAAGCTTGTTTTCCGCTGCATTTTACAGTTTCAACACATTTTATTATTGAATAGAAACTAGTTTTAATCTATCTTTGTTATTCTTATGTCTCTGTGTTAATAATAATAATAATCTGTATTCATTTTCGTTCTGCTCATAAAATCTGGATCAGTGGTATCATAGCGGTATGCTCCTTGTCGTTCTTAATGCATGTCCCCGATGAGGTTAGGGTACAAAGAATTGGGTCTCGAGCTTGTTTCTCTTGAGGATAAAATCTCTCTCACGCCCAAACGACCTCTCATGGCAGGAGTGTTAGATGCAGATCAGATCACAAATAAAGGTTATTTTTGGAGGAGAAGCATGCAAGAGGAAAAAGACAGCTGGAAGGAAAAGCAACACGAGCGCATGCATGGAAGACCTAACGACGCTAGGGATAGGGTTTTTGTAATGCATTGTAATGGTTGGTGAGACGAAGATATAAATAAGTAGTGCTTAGGAGAAATAAGAGACACTGGGACACAGGGGGAAAAGGGAGAGAGAGTTGTAAGAACTATATGACTCACTTAGTTGGTGAGCTAAGGAGGGAGTGAGTGACTCGATCCTGAGGGTTAGCTCGCAGGCTGAGGAGCCTGGTCCGATCTAGTCAGTCTCGCAGGGATCGAGGGGCCTGTGGGAAAGAGGGAGAACTAAGATTGTAACCACGCATGGTGTGGGATATTTCCAAACTATAATAAAATCTTGAGAGCCAGATATTTGTGGACATAGCCCAGGAGGGGGTGAACCACGATAACATTGTGTTATGTGACTAAATGAATGCGTCTTTGTGTCTGATTAGTTGATGAATGTTGAATAAATGTAGTAACTGAGTAGATATGGTATGCTACATGCATTCATAGAAGGAATGTTATAACTAGATGTTTAATGGACTGAATAAAGGTTACGACACACAAACACAAATCTCGCTCAGTCTTAGGTTACAAAAACCTAAGTATTGCGACCACCCATAGATCTATCTCGGGTGAGACTGCGCAGTACACCTTGTGTACCGCGTTGCCTTCTGGTTTACCAGAGGGGCCGATAAGCTTTAAGGGATTTTGTTGGGAAGCTTCTTAGTTATGAACCAAGGTCAATCTGTAATGGTCAATGAGAATCAAAATACCTCATAAGAATTCCTCAAGACCAATAGAAGAAGAGTAGATAGACAAAAGGAAAACCGAAAAATGGTTCTGTTGTCGGTTGATTGGAAGAAAATGGGAGTGAGCATATGAGATCTACTGAAGAAGCGTCAAAAGAATGTGGGATTGGACGACCATAAGGTGAAAGAATGCGAATCTAAAAGGGGATGTTGAGACCATGGAATCCAACAAAGGAAGACATAGAGAACTGGTTGAAGACAAAGGAGCTATATTTTACGCAGAAAGATAACATAAACCCGAAGTTAACACCGCACAAATATCTGGACAAGTACGTATTCACGGACTTGCATGAAGTATTTTTCTTTGATTTCCCACACATATTGCAACAGTGGATAAAAAGATTGAAATATAACCATCCTACGAATCTGATTAGACAGCTACAGTGGAATCCTGAAGAGATCACGCAGCTACAACGAGTTGATAATAAGTTTATGCGCGCAGTAGATTTTTGGCTAGACAACATTGTTGTCGGATTTATCACAGAGTTTGCAGTAGATACAAAAAAATCGTATAGCGCAACTGAACAAGAATTCTTGAAGGGACCTCGAGGTAGGTATATTAGATCATTATATAATTCCATTAAGATATTGCTATATAACAAAGGTGTAATGACAATGGATTCAAACAACTAAAATTCCTTGTGTGCATGGGGGAAGAGGGGAAGCATTGACAAGAAAAGGAAAAATGGAAGGAGAAGAGGATAAAGGAAAGAAGGAAGAGGCCTTAGAACCAATTCTGATGGACGATGACCAGATCAAGCGGATCATGGAGATAGCTGGAAAGACACGCAGTGGAGTACCCTACTAATATAAGGTGAACACCAAGAAGAGAGTTGTAGCTGCGAGGGAAGGCTTTCCAAGTGATGAAGAGAAGGTAGAGGATCTTTGGGCTGTGGAGCAAATTGAGGAAATCCTGCACGTGACATATGAGAGGAAGACGAGAGGTCCAAGAGAGGAAATAGAAGGAAACACTCCCATCCATATCAGTGTCAGTTTGGAACCCATAAACCCATGTGTGACTAATACACCAAGGAGAACACCACCGTTTAGACAATCAAATTTCGGGAGAAGGAAGATAGCAGGAAGTACATCTACACATGGAACAACAACTGGGATAGCCAGTTTAGGAAGCAGTATTCAAGTATTTACACTGTGCAGAGGTAGTAGTTCAACATTCAAGATGGCAGGACATGATCCAACCATCAGGTTACCAGAATTCAAAGGAGAGGCGTCGGAGGACCCAGAGAAGCACCTGCTTATCTGTGAAAAGACTTGGGAAGCAAAACAGATCATGAACGAGGACACTAAACTTGCACAATTAGCTATCACGCTAAGAGATCGTGCACTGGATTGGTATATGAGTTTAGCTACAAACAGTCTGCCAAGGACAACCAGAATGATTGGAGATATCAAGAAGCTTCTGATAAATGAGTTCCAGAAGTTGAGTTCAAAGGATCAATACATGAACGAGATGATAGAGATAAGACATAAACCAGGAGAATATGTATGGGAGATTGACCATAGATTCAAAAGAATAAAGGGAAAGATAAAATATGTCATGAAAGATATGCAACATAGGCATCTGTTTGTCAAATCATTGTTACCACACTTGAAATATCCACTGTGACAACAAAAGTTTCAGACGCAGGCAGAGGCTCTCCAAGCAGCCCTGCAACTGGAAGAGAACCAATATCAGGAGACATATCTAGCCATCGAGGAGATGAAGGAGGATCTGAAGAACTTAATATTCCAGCTAAACCAGAACAAGAATAAGGACAAAAGAGAAGTTGTTTGGTGTATCACATGTAGAACAGAAGGACACCATAATAACGAGTGTCCAAAATTCATGCAGTACATGGCAACAAGAATGTCGAATCCATTACCAACAGGAGGAATATGGTGCGAGATATGTAAGAAACAGGGTCACGATCCATATCACTTCCCAATGATGCAGAAGTACCAGACAGTACCGAAGAGCTCGTATTGCAACTTTTGCATGTCAATAGGCCACGATGACAAAGATC
>SNQJ01S0035109.1:86006-106084 GCA_010110895.2 Picea sitchensis | reverse complement strand
TATTTTTAAAAAATATTATGAAGTAAAATTAATTTTACATTTTTAATTAAATTTTTTGAGGTGTAAATCTTTAATCTTTCTTCTAGTTTTATATTTAAAAAAATTATTTTCAATTTGAAAAATTTAATCTTTTTCTACTCTTTAATAAATTAAGAGTTAAAATAGATCTATCCTCATTTAATATATAGATATTAAAATATTACAAAATATTAATAGCACAAAATATATTAGCACTTTCCATATGCATCCGCATAGGTTAACAAAAATCTTTCATCCCCCAAGTAGACATCTTTCATCCACAAATGATATAGACATATTTGATAGTGTAATTAATGATCAAACAATTAAATTATTGTACTGTGGAAGTTAAAAGAAGATATTATTGTTGGATGTATCTGCATATTATGTTGTACCTTTCATCTTATTTTTAAAATTGGAATTATTATCCAAAATTGGAATGCTTATCCACATAATGAGTTATTACTAAATTAGTGTATAATTATCAGTTATATATATTAATGACACACATTAATTCTTCTCTTAATGGTTGATGTTATATCTATAATTTAGTTGAGATTATTTATAATAATAATTAGGGATCATTAAATTAGTGTATAGTTGTCAATTATATATATTAATGACACAAAATAATTCTTCTCTTAGTGTTTAATGTTAATTTAGTTGAGATTATTTATAATTATAATTAGAAATCACTATGTAGTAATAATTACCACATCCACATCCTTTAATCAACATGTTTCATTGGTCAATTAGACATCTTTCATAAGCTAAATATTATTGGAGGGTGGAAGTTAAAAACAAGACACTACTATTTGATATATCCCCACCATTTCACCCTTCATCTTATTTCCAAAATTGGAATGCTAATTTAGTTGAGATTATTTATAGCAATAATGAAGCATCACTATGCAGTAATAATTAACACATCCACATCCATCCACCGACGTCTTTCATAGTCCAACTACACACCTCCCATCTCCCAATGATATAGACATATTTGATCATGTAATTAATGATCCAATAACTAAATTAATCCAATACAGTTGGAAATTATATATATATATATATATATATATATATATATATATATTAGTGGTTGAGATCACATATTATGGTTGATTATTGGATGTACCTCATCAATGGTTAAAATTTATGGCTATTTACTTGTTTTTTTCATTTTTAATTGTGGAAATTTTTAAATTTACAAGTTCACTTCATTTTTGAAATAGTCAATTTGACAAAAAAATACAAATTCCCTCCCTCCCCCTCACACACACATATATATAATATACTAACAATATATATTATAATATATAATATAATATAAAAATAAAATATTCTTAATAACAATATATAAGTTTAGCTTGAGTGAGCCCAATGGTTAAGAACACTTGTTTCCTCCTAAGAGGTCATAAGTTCAAATCTAGAAGGGGGTAGGGTATGTATACCTCCGTAGACTTTACCAGTCAAATCTGTGGGCGGAGGGGGTCCCTTGTCCCACAAACAAAGGGGTCTCATACACCAATTATGGATCGTGACCTTAAAAATAGATTATTATTATTATTATAATATTATAATATATAATATAATATAATAACAATTTCCTAAATTTGAATGTTGATTTCTTGTTTGAAGCATACATAACACAAGTTATAAATTCTATAGCAAAGACCATGCATAGTACAAGTTACAAATTCTATAGGTGATGAAGGTTGGGATTCTGGTATCGCATTTTCAAGTTGAAAAGTGAAGGTTGCCCAGGAGGAAAAGATCAGGGATTCAGAAACACTACCCAAAACGTGCATGCAAGTATCCATAGAGGTAAGGCTCATTAATATTGAATCGCAATTGCAGTGATGAAAATTGTCTTCTTTTCGCTGAAGCTAGAAAACACATTGTACACTTATTTTCTCATTATATTCAGTTTTTGAGGATCCACATTTGAATACCTTCCCATCTATGTTTTTAATGTTTTCTTGAATCTTGATAATAAGAATAAACATCAAGTTCTATTTTATTTCATTATAGAAAACATTACTAGTTGCTATTTAAAAAAGAAAATAAAAAATAATTCTGTAATATTTGTTATTTCATTAATAATTATAATTATTTCAAATTTTAAAATCCATAACTTTTATTATTATTTTTACAGTAACCATTGGTAATTTAACTTATATGAAAATGTGTTTGGTTAAATACTAGATTGAGAGGCACTTCTATCTATCTAATAAAATTTTTATGACTAGTTATTACACAATTTTTATGAAAATATTTTATGTTATGATAAATGTGTATGAGGCCAAGTTGTATCCCATGGAATCCTTTGTTTGCAGAAAGCAAGGCTGAAATTGTTTGTGAAGGCCAACAATGTCCAACTCAAAAAAAAGTGTTATGGATGGAAACTTTAATTGTGAAAGTGTTCATGAACAGAATGAAGGGTATGGTGGACCAGGCAAGAGTGTGCTGGAACGAGTTGCAGACATTTTTCGACTTGACACTTCTGATGATGAATCAGAAAAGGAAAACCATATCAATGATGACGGCTCTTTGGAAAATGATCCCTTAATTGGAGAGAGAGTTTATGGATTTGTTGAACGAAGAGTCGAAGGTCAAGGGTGCGTCATTACTGTAAGGGTTGGAGAATTCGATATATTTCTAAGAGGAGCGGTATTTCCAGACGCCCGTCAACAAGTCAAGAAGAAGAGGACCAGATCCTAAATATAATACTTTGGCCGTGCAATAAATAAGCCAAATAGCTATGGATATTCCTAGATCATAAGAACAAAATGTTGCTGTAGCTGTGTGGCTGGGCATGTTTTTTTTTTTTCTGTCTCAGTTTACCTAATATTCCTTGCCCCGAAATTACGTTGTTTGATTGATTCCTTGACCTTCAAATTCTCTTTTAAATAAATTTTTCCAGATAAAGATTTTCTTTTCAAGTAAAAACCACACAAAAAGTTTAATTTTTAAAAGTAGCAGCCAATTCTATATCTCACGATACCAAACCAGAGCCTAAAATCCCTTTATAAAAAATTTCCATTCAATTAGAAGCTCTCCCTCCAGTCTTAAATCCTATGCCCTTTTCCATCTAGGCGCTATAAGCTACTCTCCCTCCTGTATCCTTGCCTGGCTACAAATTCAATACCTTAAACCTTCAAAATTGGTATCAAATTTATAGATATTTATAATAAGTATGACCTCCTATCATAAGATCAACTCCTATCCATGTCTTTCCCATTATCTTCCAAACCAACCAATCAATAATAATGAACAAAGATATAATAAATACTCTTCTTATATTTGAAATGCCCTCACTTAATCCATGAATCGCTTTACAATCCCTTGTATTTATTATTACATATTATTACATAATTTTTAAAGGTCAAAGTAAAGTTTATACAGTTTTATAATACTAAAACTCTAAGAAAAACTATTAAATTATTGTTTTTAATATAAAATAAATTTAAATTCTATAATTTTTTTTTTTTTTTTTATTGATATAATAAAAATAAAGTTTCATTTATATTAAGTCAATAACTTTTAACATGATAAATCCTAAGTTATGAGTCGATATGCACTTCCAAAATTGTTACAAAATCTATTATCAGCTTTAAAAAGAGCGGCAAAGTACCCTATATAAAAGTTCATATATTTATATATATATATATATAAATTCATAATATATATAGTCATAATAAATAAAAATTAAATTATAAGAATTCATAATATATATAAAAAGATTTTTTTTTTAATGTTCAGTTTTAGATAACAATAATAATAAATAAATTAAAATAATTCATAATATACAGTTTCATAATCCGTTCCAGAACCCGTAGATCCCTTTGTAGGTGACCCGCGATGGCAGCAGCATAGTCAGTTGCACGGCCAGCAGAGTAAGAGATAGAGAGCTCTCTAGGAGAGGGAGGCTGGAAGGTATGAGTGGCACAGGGCCTCCGCCCAGGCCCAAATAGAGGTGACGTAAGTGAACGGCTTGGATTCTGTTAGTGGCGTATGTTCACACCCGGCTAACTACGGCACACGGTTTTTTTTAATGTTCAGCTTTAAAAAGAGCGGCCAAGTACCCTATATAAAAATTTATATATATATATATATATATAAATTTATATATATAAATATATATATATATATATATTTAAATTATAAAAATTCATAATATATACATAACAATAATAATAAATAAAAATTAAATTATAAAAATTCATAATATATATAAGAATTTTTTTTTATTTTTTATGTTCAGCCTTCCATAAATAATGCCATATCATCAAAGTGTCCAGAAGTGATAACATTATTCATTAAATAAACCATGAGTTGTGAAAATATTTTGATAGACCATGTTGGGATTTTTTTAGGTACAATGCCAAGCCAACCTTTGAAAGGCTGTCCACTCCTTGATTTATGTGTCTGTCCACATTCTCAAAAGTTTTTGTGAGAAATTATTCAAATAGTAGTATGTAATAAGGAAAGTAGTATGTAATTCTCTTTCAACCCATTTATGATTAATCAACCCATTTATTACATAAATATGTAAATGATTTAATTTAAAAAAAAATAAATCATGTGCTAAATGAAGAGTGAGTGTTTATATAGATATGCAAATTATTAAAGTATTTAAGTCTTTTTCATGTGTTAAATAAAGAGTGGATTTAAGTATCATTAGCCCATAAAAGTTATTTATCTTACAACTAATTTATGAGTAACAAAGATTGTTTATATAAATATGCAAATGATTCAATTTTTCAAGTCTTTTTTATGTGCTAAATGAAGAGTGAGTGTTGATATAGATATGCAAATTATTCAAGTCTTTTACATGTGCTAAATGAAGAGTGGATTTAAGTGTCATTAGTTCATAAAAGTTATTTATCTTACCACCAATTTATGACTAACAAGGAGTGTTTACATAAATATGCAAATGATCCAATTTTTCAAGTCTTTTTCATGTGCTAAATGAAGAGTGGATTTAAGTGTCATTAGCTCATAACAGTTGTTTATCTTACAACCAATTTGAGATAAGAGTGGATGAGCCGAGTTAGCAGAATGTTGAAATAGAAATTTGAAGAGAATTAATTCTAGAGTATGTCTGCAACTTGTTTTATTAAATTAATGTAGTAAAATTGAGAGAAAATTCATGGGTAATGTGAAGAATTGAGCTTCTTTGGAAATTTCAAATATAAGAAAAATCAAGAAAATTTGGGTATTTTTTCGTACGACGATGTCGACATGATGTGGAGGCCACGTGTCATCTCACGTGGTTGAAGAAAGACATGTAATTTCACGGTGGTAGGTACATGTTGGACGGGATGAATGTTGGTTGGTGATGTGGAGCCATGCGGTAGGTCAACTGTCATTCCCACGAATCTGCGATAAGATCTTGGAATTTTTCTAAGTGCTAAGTTATTGTGAGTCCGCGGTAAGAAGTGGAAAAATGGTTAATTAATGTGACTTCTCGGATTGAATTATGAAAGGAAGGTTAAAAGATTATGAGTCCGTGTACATGGGAAAATGGTTAAGTGTTAAGACTTCTCGGACGAACTTATGAAATGAAGGTACAAGATTATGAGTCTGCGAGTCTATGCGTCCATGAAGTAAAAATAAGCTAAGTGTTGATGGCAGGTTCATGGAACGTATGAAGATAGGCTATGATTCCATGAGTTTACCACCCATGAGCTCGTGAATACAGTAGGGAATCTAAGTATAAGTGGAAAGTGAGTGTGGGGGAACTAGGGGGTGCAAATTGGAGAACGTGAAATCTCGAAATGAAGAAGAGATATGACTTAGATCCACGGTCAATCAATTAAGAAAGATTAACTGTGGAGATCTAATCAATAAATGATCGAACGATTGTTGAGCATTGCTACTATATAACATGTGCTAATGAATATTCCTTCACTATTTTTCCACCATAATTTTCAGCTCAGAGCTCAGATTGGAGCAAACAAATAGTCGTTGGAAAGGTATTGAGGAGTAGAAGAGATATTTCGACCCATAGTTTTGATTTGGGCATTATATTTTCTTCAAAAGTGATAAAAGTGAATTTTGTAGTAGGAAAAGAGTGGAAATTGCAACTTGTAATTGTTGTAACTATTCGCTCAAAACTCAGATTGAGGCATGAGGAAAACCATTGGAAAGTTGTTTCGAAAATGAATGCATTTAAGGAATCCTACTTTGGAGTAGTGCATTAATATTCTTAATAATTTAAAATGAAGAATGACATGTAATCTAATTGATAAATATTTTGCAATATGCTTAATTCTAACAATTATTGCATGCACATTCTTGCAAAATTAGAGATACAGAAAAGAAGAACTTAGTTCCTACATGAGAACTAGAGACACAGAATATGCTCAAGGGTTTTACAACCATGAAGAAGAAATTGGAGGTCTGCATACCAACATGGGTAATGTTGATATTGAGTCTAATGGGAGAAGAGATAGGAAGGGGACTATAACGATGAGAAGCCTGCAAAAAGAAGTGTAGAGATATAGGGATGATAGTGAGAGGATCATGAAGGATCAAGAAGAGATACTTCAAATCCTAAATATGCTACAGAAACAAGTTAACAAGGACTTTGGCACCAAGCAAGAGGCTAGTGCTAGACAAGTATCAACATCAATATCCCATAGCAAAATAGATGANAGGAAAAGAGTGGAAATTGCAACTTGTAATTGTTGTAACTATTCGCTCAAAACTCAGATTGAGGCATGAGGAAAACCATTGGAAAGTTGTTTCGAAAATGAATGCATTTAAGGAATCCTACTTTGGAGTAGTGCATTAATATTCTTAATAATTTAAAATGAAGAATGACATGTAATCTAATTGATAAATATTTTGCAATATGCTTAATTCTAACAATTATTGCATGCACATTCTTGCAAAATTAGAGATACAGAAAAGAAGAACTTAGTTCCTACATGAGAACTAGAGACACAGAATATGCTCAAGGGTTTTACAACCATGAAGAAGAAATTGGAGGTCTGCATACCAACATGGGTAATGTTGATATTGAGTCTAATGGGAGAAGAGATAGGAAGGGGACTATAACGATGAGAAGCCTGCAAAAAGAAGTGTAGAGATATAGGGATGATAGTGAGAGGATCATGAAGGATCAAGAAGAGATACTTCAAATCCTAAATATGCTACAGAAACAAGTTAACAAGGACTTTGGCACCAAGCAAGAGGCTAGTGCTAGACAAGTATCAACATCAATATCCCATAGCAAAATAGATGATCATGGGAATTATAGGAAGTCGATATGCATGAGTAGACACCATCATTCTCCAAGTCATTCCACCAGAAGAACTCATGCAAGTTCAAGTCCATGGAGAAACCCAAGTATGTCTCATGTTCGGAGGCAAAGGAAAATACCTGAGGAAGACATCTTGCAGGGTGAACTCAAGAAGATTAAGTCACCAAATTTCAATGGAGAGCACAAGAAAGGAGACGATGATGAAGCCTGTCTATTGGAAATGAATAAATATTTTCAACTACATGATCCAGATGGAGATCGATGGCCACCCACCTTTTCCAATAGTCTCAAAACAATTTTCTGGCAATTTTGGTAATTTACTATTTTTAGCAATTTTAACTTCCGGGGCCATTTTGAGGGCCTAAATGAATATTTTTCGGGATCAACCCAACTCAATTATAAACGAAGGCATGATTGAGGCCCCAAAATGACTCTCCTCGATGATAGCTTGCCAACGGGCTATCATACGCCTAAAACAGAGATCGTATGCAAAAATTACGACTACAGGAATTTAATGTACTAACTTACCCAAACGGGGCTCACATGAATTTTGGGGCTTCATCTCCTAGGGTTAGGGGTTTGGATGTCTAGGGTTTTGGGCATTCTTGTTTATTGTAAAAAGGCCTTCAGACCTTGATTATAATCATCTTCTTGTGAATGAGCGCAGTCGTCACATCTCTTCTCAGAGATAAGCCGCCACCATTCTAGCAAGCTTGTTTTCCCTGCATTTTACAGTTTCAGTTTATTTCCTTATTGAATAGAAAACCAGTTTTATTGTATCTCTATTATTTTGTGTTAAGTACCTGTTAATAATCTGTAGTCATTTTGTTCTGCTCATAGAATTTGGATCAGTGGTATCAGAGCGGTCTACTCCTTGTCGTCTTAATGCATGTCCTCAACGAGGTCGGAGTATAAAGAGTTGGGTCTCGAGCTTGTTTCTCTTGAGGATAAAATATCTCGCACACCCAAGCGACCTCTCATGGAAGGAGAAAAGAAAGATGACGGGACAATAGATCATTTCAAACTATTTATTGAGGAATCCCTCACGCAACAGAGGAACGAGATGATGGATAGTTTCGTGCAAATCCTTCGGCGACTACCAACAGGCGACACATCTTCTTCGAGCGGAGGCACCACCCCATTCAAGGTACAAATAAACTTCGATATTCCTATATTTGAAGGTCAGATAGACGCAGATGTTGTAGACAAGTGGTTGAATCTACTATAAGGGTATTTTTCTGTCTATAACTTTTAGAATAGGGAAAATATTACTTTTGCGCTCCTCAAAGCCATTCCCCATGTCAAAGATTGGTGGGAAACTTTATTTGAGCAAAAGGAAATAGAGGAACCCTTCTTATTTACAGTCACGACCACCTGGGATTCCTTCAGGGATGCTATTAAGGAACAATAATACCCTGTCGAAAGTTATGACGACTTGTATACCAAATGGACCACACTACGACAAGAAAGAGACGAAGAAGTGCCAGATTTCACGAATATCTTTCATACCTTGCACACCAAGATGGGTATCAAATATTTAGAGTGACATCTGGTGCTCAAGTATCGTGGCGCTCTGCATAGATACATCTAGACCGAAATGGAATTTTTGGACATCTCAGCCTTGGGCGCGACCTACTGATATGCTGTCAAAATCGAGAAGAAGCTCAAACAAAAGACGTGACAATTTGGGCCCGGGAACCCCTCACAATAAAAGCCAGGAAAAGGAGGCCCCAACCCATAGAACAAAGGACAGAGAAAAGATGGATAGTATCAGGACAACCAGTCCAGGCCACATGCAAAGAAGGACACCAGAAAGATAAAGGTGGATACCGAGAAGTGGTGCGACTTCCATAAGAGCCCTTGGCATAACACCGTTGATTTCTTCTCAAAGTTTTCATTGATGGCTGAAGTGAAAGCCTCTGAATCAGATGTGGGTTCAGACTCTGAGCCAGAACCAGAAAGGGGAAGACAAATCATTGACCTGGAACCCAGTGCCACTGTTGCTACCACCAAGTTCCAGCGTGGCGATGCAGACGAGCCAGAAGAAGGAGAACGCCTCTTCCATTCAAAGATGTGGGTAAAAGGCACCCCGCTGCACTTCATCGTGGATAGCGATATACAGAAGAAACTCATCTCAACAAAGGTTGTCAAGCAGCTGACCCTACCGAAAACACCACACCCACAACTCTACACCATTGGATGGCTCCGCCAAGGAAGAGATGTCCACGTTAGCCAACAATGTCAACTACCATACGACATCAAGCCCTTCAAAGACGAGGTATTGTGTGATGTTTCTCCTCTCAAAGTTTGCGATGTTATTTTGGGCCAACCTTATTTATGGAAACGTCATGTTGTATATGAGTCTAGGCCTCATAGTGTTATTATTACTTTGAACAAGAAATTGTACATGATACCTGAGGTAGTCCCACCTAGTGCTATTTCCTTGATCTATGCTTAAGCAATACAGAAAGGTCATCTCTCAGACGAGGAATTTTGTCTTCTTCGTGATTTTCTCTCAGAATAAGCGAAAGATCACAACCACATCCAGGGTATCTACGAATGACCTCTCCACACAATAGAAGCAAGTTGATAAGGTCATGGAAGAATACTCATATATCTTCTCCTCACCTACCGGGGTACCTCTGCACTATCAAGTCAAGCACCCCATCGATCTGACCCCTAAAGAACCACTTCCCAATGGGTCAGTCTATCACCGCTCTCTATTAGAGAATGAGGAGATAAATCGACATATCCAAGAACTGCTCCACAAGGGGCACATCCGTCCAAGCTCATCACCTTGTGGGAGCCCAATCGTGCTGGTACAGAAGAAAGATGGAACCTAGCGACTCTGCATTGATTACCGAGCTCTGAATAAAATCACAGTTAGAAACCAGTACCCGATTCCCCGAATCGATGACCTCCTTGATCAACTCATGGGGGCCAAATACTTCAGTAATATTATTCTGAAGTCTAGCTACCACCAAGTCCCGATAGAACAGACAGATGTATGGAAAACCACCTTCAAGTCAAAGGAATGCCTTTTTGAATGGTTGGGCATGCCCTTTGGTTTGACAAATGCTCCAGCCACTTTTATGAGGATGATGGACGATATCCTGCAACCATTCACCAATAGTTTTGTTGTGGTGTATCTGGATGACATTCTCATTTATAGCAAGACTTGGGCCAAACACTCGCAACATATTCAACAAGTTTTGCACACCCTGCGGCAGCACAAGCTATATGCCAACTTGGAAAAATGCTCCTTCGACATGGACAAGGTCTATTACTTGGGATACATAATTGATCAGCATGGAGTGCATGTGGATCCAGCCAAGATCCAAGTCATTCATGACTGGCCAGCCCCAACCACACTCACTGAGCTTCGGAGCTTCTTAGACCTTGCCAATTTCTAGCACAGGTTCGTGTTGGGATTCTCCCATATTGCATGGCCCCTTAGCCAAATAACCAGGGGTGGTGGTAAGGCGAAATTTACGTGGGGTCGGTCCCAACAACAAGCATTCGACGATTTGAAGCAACGCTTGTGCTCAACCCCATTACTTTCACTACTAGACCTGCAACAACCCTTTGAGATCGAGACAGATGCTTCAGACTATGCGGTGGGCGTCATTCTCACTCAACAAGGCCACCCCGTGGCCTATCATAGTGAGACACTATCAGATGCTATCCGTAAGTACCCTACTTACGAAAAAGAAATGTACTCCATTGTGCAAGCCTGCTGCTAGTGGAGACATTTACATTCTTTGGAAGGATACAATTATCCACACTGATCATAAACCACTGCAGTTCATGCAAACACAAGGAAAACTGCAGAATGATCGCCATCAAAAGTGGTCCACATACTTGTAGCAATTCCACCTCAACATCAACTATAAAATAGGAAGCACCAATCGCGTTCTCGATTTCTTCAGCAGACTGCCAGTCACGACACTCACCACAGTGGTAGACTCCTGCGACCATGAGATCTCTATATGGCCCCAACTCTATGAGACAGACCCAGACTTCGCTACCACCTACCAAATGTTGGGTGCAAACGCAGTTGTCGATAATTTTCATCTTCAGGATGGGTTGTTCTGTCGTCTGGGCCATATCTGTGTTCCATTAAGAGAGCGAGTGAAGATGATCTGGGAAGCCCACTACATTCGGGTGGTAGGACACTTCGGCGTCGAAAAGACAGTGGTGATGCTACAAAAAAAATTCTACTGGCCGAAACTTCGATAGGAGGTCAACAAGTATATCAGGTCATGCACTGCCTGCGCTATTGCCAAATCGACCACTAAGAAACAGGGCCTGTACAACCCTCTTCCTACTCCTGACAGGTCATGGGAATCCATCTTAATGGACTAAATGTCGAGTCTCCCGTCCACCAATTGAGGAAATGATTGTGTTTTTGTGGTTGTTGATCGCTTTTCTAAGATGGTGATTCTAGTTGCCTGGAAGAAGAACATCACAGCTGAGGCCACTGCCAAGCTCTTCTTTGAATGAGTCTAGGTGCATTTTGGAATCCCACAAATCATTGTCTCATATTGAGACAGTCGATTCCTCAACACATTCTGTTCGAGCCGCTGGTCATTGTTGGACACCAAGCTCACCAAATCCACGACCTTCCACCCCCAGACAGATGACTAAACTGAGGTAGTCAATCGAATGATCGTGCATATCCTTCGCATGTATAATTAAAAGCACCCTCACACATGGGATGAGAGCCTTCCCTATGTCCAACATAGCTACAACTGAGCCCTGCATATCTCAACCGACCACAACCCCTTTCAGGTGGGGTTGGGATTCCAACCATTGGGTCCCATAGATGTTGCACTTCCCCTTGCAGTCACCTTGACCAACTCATCTCCTGCACCAACTGAAGCTCACAAAGCCACCCGGTTCATTGAACGAATCCATCACATCCACCAACAGGTTCAGGATATCCTACATAAGTACAATGACAAGTATAAACAATGCCATGATCAACATCGGGTGCCACATAAGTTTCAGGTGGGTGACAAAGTTTGGTTGCACCTGCAGAAAGAACGCCTTACATGACCCTATCAGAAGCTTCACCCACTCCATTATGGGACGTACACCATCACCAAGGCCATGGGAGATAATTCTTTTGAGCTCAACATTCCTCCTTTCCTTGGCCTGCATCCAGTGTTCAATGTGGATCTCCTTCTCCCTTATTTCCCACCATTATTGGACACCTCAGACGTAGCAGAGCAGCTGACACCAACATAGCTCAACCCCAACTACATAAAACAAGTATCCATTGATAATATTTTGGAGACATAAATCAAGGGCACTCGACAACAAAGGATCCAGTTTTATCGAGTCGTCAAAGCAGGGCAACTCCTGCACCAAGGCAAGTGGCTCACCCGGGGCCAAATTCAACAGAAATTTCCTCATCTGATGGGGGAACTCAATGCAATGGAGACCATTTCTTCCTAATGAGAGAGGGTTTATCTAGATGGAGATCAATGGCCACCCACCTTTTCCAACTGGCTCAAAACAACTTTCTGGCAATTTACTATTTTTAGCAATTTTAACTTCTGGGGCAATTTTGAGGGCCTAAATGAAGGTTTTTCGGGATAGACCCAACTCAAAGATATCTGAAGGGATGATTGACACCCCAAAATTAATCTCCTCGATGATACCTTTCTAACGATCTATCATACGCTTAAAACGAAGATCGTATGCAAAAGTTACGACCCCAAGAAGTTAATGTACTAACTTACCCAAATGGGGCCCACATGACTTTTGGCGCTTCATATCCTAGGGTTAGGTTTTTGGATGTCTAGGGTTTTTGGAATTCCTGTTTATTATAAAAATGACTTCAGAGCCCGATTGTAATCATCTTCTTATGAATGAGCGCAGTCGTCACATCTCTTCTCAGAGATAAGCCACCACCATTCCAACAAGTTTTTTTCCCCTACATTTTACAGTTTCAGCTTATTTCCTTATTGAATAGAAAACCAGTTTTACAGTATCTCTATTTTTTTTGTGTTAAGTACCTGTTAATAATTTGTTGTCATTTCGTTCTGCTCATAAAATTCAGATCATTACATGATTACCCATCCCAGATAGAAGATAGAATTTCCACCTTCCACTTGCAAGGGAAGACAACCATGTGGTGGGATCAACTTAAGAAAACCAAGAAAATTGATGAGAAAAGAATCTCATTGAGGCAGTTCAAGGGATATTTCCAAGAGAAATAATTTTCAGAGCATTACTATTAAACAAAGATGAAAGAGTTCTTTGAACTCAAGTTGGGAACCATGACAATGGAGGAACATGAGAAGTGGTTCTTTGAATTGTTAAAGTATGTTGACTTCATCAAGGATGAGAAGGTCAAAATCCAAAGGTTTCTGAGTGGCTGACCCTCTTTCTACAGTGATAAGATTCAATATGATAACCACAAAACCTTGTTGGAAACCATAAGGAGAGTAAGACATTTGTATGAGCAGAGCAAAAGAAGACCAATTTTCCAAAAATCTTGGAATGACAAGATAAAGGGTAAAAATGATCAAATGTAGAAGAGTTTTAAGCCACCATTTTTCAGGAATAATTCCCAAGAAAATCAACAACATCAAGTCACCGAAAATGAACACAAGACTACAGATTCATTTGGAAAAAGGCCAAGGCAGCAGTCGGTGCAATGTTGGGGATATGAAGGAAATCATATTTATAGGGATTTCCCTCATAAAGGAGAAAGAATGAGAACTTTCCATAAAATTCAAGAGGCTGAAACAATAGAAGACATGGGAAGAAACATGCCAAGGATTTATGTAGCGTTGGATAACAGGCAAGCTAAATATAAATCTCCCATGATTGAAGTGGAAGGTAAGATCAATAATGAGCCCATAGCAATTTTAATTGATTCTGGAGCTAGCCATAGTTACATAAATGCTAACATTGTTGAAATATTTCACTTGCAAAGAAGTAAGAAAAATAAATATTGGTTAGTTCAGTTAGCCATTGGGGCTAAGATTAAAATCAATGAGTTGGTTAAATATTGTCTGGTAGACATGAATGGATTCAATAGAAAGGTGGATGTAAACATCATACCATTGGGTTCATATGATTGTCTAATTGGTATGGATTGGTTGGAGAAACATCATGTTGTCCTAGACTATTACAACAAGACAATCACATGTCTTGATGAGGAAGGGCAGTAAGGAAATATTCAATGCATTCCGAGAGATGTAGTTGCTAGAGATATTTCAACTATGCAGTTGAAGAAGAGATTCAAGAAAGGATGTTAGATGTTTCCAGCCCATATGGAGGAGGAAGCCAAAGACAAAGTGGCAAGCATTAAAGGCCATCCGGTTTTGAGGGATTTTGAATATGTTTTTAGAGAAATTTTGGGACTAGCACCAAAAAGAGACATTGATTTCTCTATTGATTTGATGCCGAGAGTTTCCCCACTAGCTAAGACACCTTATAGAATGGACACACCAGAACTAAAAGAGTTGCATATGAAGTTTGAAAAACTTTTGAAGAAGGGGTACATATGAAGTTTGAAAAACTTTTGAAGTGTGTCACCTTGGAGAGCCCAGGTTATTTTTGTGAAGAAGAAAGATGGAACCTTAAGGTTGTGTATTGATTTCAAGAAGCTTAATACGATTACCATAAAGAATAAGTATCATTTTCCAAGAATGGATGATTTGTTTGACCAACTGAAAGGTGTAAGAATATTTTCGAAGATTGACTTGAGATCAGGCTCTCAACAAGTAAGGATAAAGGAAGAATACATCAACAAGACAACATTTAGAACAAGATACATGGATTATAAATTCACGGTAGTGTCGTTTGGGCTATCAAATGCCCCAACATGTTTTATGTGTTTGATGAATGGATTATTGAGGGAGTACATGGACAAGCTTGTGATTGTGTTTTTAGATGATATCATCGTCTATTCTAAATTAGAAGAGGAACATGAGCAACATTTATGAATGGTGTTGCAAGTTTTAAGAGAGCATAAATTGTATGCTAAGATAAGTAATTGCATCTTTTACCAACAAATATTCACTACTTGGGGCATATAATTTCAGCAATAGGGATAGTAGTTGATCCTGAGAAGATATAGGCCATTAGAGGATGGCCAATGCTAAAGAATGTGACAGAGGTCAGATCATTCATGGGTCTTTATGGTTATTACTGAATATTCATAAAAGGTTTTTTAAAGATTGCAAGTCCAATCACTTCTTTGCAAAAGAAGGGAGTGAAATTTGAATGGATTTTCAAGTGTGAAGAGAGTTTTCGACAGTTAAAGTAAATATTGACAAGTGCAAAAATATTGAAGATTGCATATACAAATGAATATTTTGTTGTGTGCACCAATGGATGGAAGGAAGGACTCAGTGGAGTTCTCATTCAAAGGAACCATGTGGTATTCTATGAGACTAGAAAATTAAAAGAGCATGAGAGGAATTATGCTACACATGACTTGGAGTTCGCAACGATTGTACATGCCTTAAAAATGTGGACGAATTACCTTATGGGTAAGAAATTCGAGCTAATAATAGACCATTTTGGTCTGAAACATTTGTTTGGACAACCAACACTAAATGCTAGACAAACTAGATGGCTGGAATTTTTGAGTGAATACAACTTCAAAATTAAGCATATAAATGGAAAATAAAATCAAGTAGTTGATGCACTCAATATGAGAGCTCATGACATGCATGGGGAAACCATAAGCATATACATGACATATTTGAAAGATCAAATTATTGCAACAACAAATTCAGATCATAAATATGTAAAAATAAAAGAAACATTACAACAAGATAATTTTCTGCAGAAATTTAAGTTCTATGAGTTGAAAAAAGATGGAATTCTCATGTACAAGAGAAACGTATATGTGTTGAATTCCAATGAGATGAAAAATATAGTTATGAAGGAAATGCACAATGTGCCATATGTCGGGCACCCAAGATATCATAAGACAATTACAGTTGTGAAAAGCCAATACTTTTGGTCGGGAATGAAGAAAGAAGTGGCTAATTACATAGCCATATATCTAGAATGTCAAAAAGCAAAGACATAGCATAGACATACAACATGTTTTCTACATCCATTTCCCATTCTGGAATGGAAGTGGGAAGTAGTTACGGTTGAATTTATCACAAATCTTCCCAAAAAAGTGAAGCAACATGATTCCATCACGGTGGTGGTGGATAAATTAACTAAAGCAACACGTGTTATTTCGATAAAGACTACACGCAAGGAAACAAATATTGCAGATATCTACATGAAATAAGTTGCTAGGATACATGGAGTACCTAAGAAAATAGTTTTAGATAGATATCTAAAGTTCACATCCAATTTTTGGAAGGGTTTGTTCAAGGGATTTGGAACAAATTTGAATCTCAGTACAACATATCATCCAGAGTCAGATGAGAAAACAAAGAGGACTAACAGGATAATTGCAGACATGCTTAGAATGTATGTAATGGATCAACTACCAAAGTGGGAAGATTATATTCATTTAGTTGAATTTTCCTACAATAATGGGTATCAAGCCTCATTGAAAATGAGTCCATTTGAAGCATTGTATGGAAGAAAATGTAACACTTCAATGAGTTGGGATAATCCAAAAGAAAGAGCAGTTGTTGGGCCAGATTTTTTGAAGGAAATGGAAGAACACATGGCAACGATAAAATAGAATTTAAAGGCTTCCCAAGATAGGAAGAAAATTTATGCATACAAGAATACATATTTTAGATATTTGAAAGTAGGAGAACATGTGTTTCTTAAAGTGAAGGCAAAGAGAAATTTGCTAAGACTAGGAATTTGTCCGATGTTGGCAGCAAGATATTGTGGAGATTTTGAAATATTAGAAAAGATGAGGCTAGTTTCATACATGCTAACATTTCCTGCATCCATGAGAATGCATAATGTATTTTATGTATCGTTATTAAAGAAGTATGTACCTGAGCCTAACCACATAACTGATTGGAATGTGATGCAAGTGGAGCATGAAGGGTATTTTCGGGTGGAACTAGTACACATCTTGGACTGGAAGGTCAAAGTTCTTAGGAACAAATCCATATGGTTGGTAAAGGTTCAATGGACCTACTATGGTCTTGAAGATGCTACATGGGAGCATGAAGAGAACATGCAAGCATAGTACCCACAAATTTTTGACAATTTTGAAGAACTCCATTTTGGAAAGCTAGAGTTCCAGAACCACATCTAAGAGTCTTAGCCAACTTCAGTAGGGACATTGATAAACAAATGGCTCATTCCTTGTGTTATCCTTGATAAGAAGATGGTACATCCCATGGATTAACCCTAATAAATGAATGGTGCATTCCTTGGATTGACGAGTTGAGAGGAATTGGAGATTGATGGTTGGAGCTGTTGTTGGAGTTGTTAAATTGCATAATTTTTATTTATAAATATTGTGATGTAAATTTGCACATATATGTGTTTGTGTGTGTGTGCGTGTGTGTGTAGAGTGCACCGAAGATGTCACACAATTGAAGGGTAGGTGAAATGTAACATCCACATTATAATCCCCAATTTAATTAATGCTTATGAGGATATAATATGTGGCCACGACTAAGCGATGTAATATGCGAATTGTATTTCTATGTTTTAATAATAAAATGTTATGCTTATTGTTAAGGGGATATGGAAAAGAGATGGGGTATAAATTAATCCACAAGAGATGGGAATTTCTAGGATAATGGCCAAGAAGGGTCCAAGGGAGAAATACCCATGCATATTAATTTAACCCATTTTCCTGAACTTGCTAATTGTATATGAACCTTCTGATTTCTGATTGAGTGTTCCCAAAGCTAATCATTGAATACATGTAAGAGGTTGGGTGTGAGTGGTCACATCCCAGATTTATTGGTCACATGGGGGTTGAGTACAATCAACTTGGGAAAGAGTGTGATTCAATAAATGCAAGCTAAAGGGAGGAAATTTGTATGAGTTGGGACAAAAAATTTAGGGACATGAATATTTTGTGTTCATAAGAAAATAATAGAGAGCATGAAAGAGAGTTTGGAGCAGGTGCATCCATGGGGAGAGGATTATATAGAAAGTTGGAGCATATTTAGAGTGTTTTGGAGTTGAATATTGAAGAGCCAGGTTTTCAGTCCTGAAGAGTGAACTATGGAGTGAGTTGCATTGTAACAACAAGTGTTTTTTGTTGATTTGCTGGTAGTTTTCCTAGCAACAAGTTCCCTTGAGTTCCCATCTGAGAGATTCCTAGTTACCTGTGCCAGAGAGACCCTAATAAATGAATGACACAGTGCTTGGGTTAAACCTGATAAACAGATGGCACATCCCTTGGGTTATCCCTGATAAACGAATGGTGCATTACTTGGGTTGGGAAGGTCGGGAGGAAGAGAGCTCGTAGAAAAATAGGGATAGTTGTAGGAGAATATCAATTGGGTTATGAGTTTTATGAGTTGCGATTGGACTATGAGAGACCACCCTCTTTTTTGGATTACTAGCTTCATCTTGGGGGTGACTAGTTGTTAAGATTTGGAATAGTCAGTCTATGGTTGGTTGGAATGTCTGTCCCAAGCATTTGGTTGCACAATTCTTATTTAAAGATAAGTGTTTTATCTTGTTGCTGATTTATTTACATGTGTTATTGTTTTGCATGAACTATGTGTAAATGAAAATGAATTATATGTTGTTGTAATGAGCGGGTTAGCTGCATTTCATGTTGATTATTAGCATGCTTTAGATGCATTTGTTTTATGGTTATAGAAAATAGCTAAATCTATTTTAAATTTGTAGTTGTAAACTACAACAAATCAGATAACAGTAAAAGAATTACTTTAGTTAGCATAAATTTCAATTTTATGTGTATTCCACATCGTAATGTCCCTCAGTTAGGTTGGAGAATGTTACATTATGTTATCATAGCTATAAAAAGGGAGATTTTTGTGTGGCATGGCTCAGCCTCGGTGGTTGGGAACATTACAAAGTGGTATTAGAGCTCAGTTTTCAACATTGAGCCTGGATGGGCCAAGTTAGCAGAAGGTTGAAACACAAATTCACAGAGAATTAAGTTTGGAGTATGTCTGCAACTTTTTTGATTAAATTACTGAAGTAAAATTGAGAGAAATTTCATGTGTAATGTGAATAATTTAGCCTCTTTGGAAATTTCAGACATAAGAAAAATAAAAAAAAATTGGGCATTTTTGCATACGATGACATCGACATGATGTGAAGGCCACGTGTTAGCTGACGTGGTAGAAGAAAGACATGTACTACCACGGTGTAAGGTACATGTTGGATGGGACGACAATTGGTGAGTGATGTGGAGCCATGTGGCAGGCCAACTATCAGTTCCACGAAACTGCGGTAAGATCTTGGAATTTGTCTAAGTGTTAAGTTATCACGAGTCTGCGGTAAGAAGTGGAAAAACGGTTAAGTGTTGAGACTTCTCGAACGAACTTATGAAAGGAAGGTTACACGATTATGAGTGTAGGAGTCCGCGTAGATGGAAAAATCTATTAAGGTGTGCTTAATTGGGGTTTCACAAGGTTAAACCTTCCTTAACCCTCCTTATTTATTGGCCCCAAGTGTACGACAACTTATTTATGGTCATAATTGATCCGGATTATTTTCGGCACGAAATGAGAGCAGAGATATAATAAAGAAATGCATAGAGATATTGCAAATATTCAATAATATAACAGAAATGTATCAGAGATGCAACCACAGAAAAATATATACAGTAATACACAATTTCTATTAATCAAAGAAATGTACAGAGACTGTAAAAATACAGAGTGAAAGACTCGCT
>SNQJ01S0035109.1:66640-78776 GCA_010110895.2 Picea sitchensis | reverse complement strand
CCCAACAATATAACACATATATCATTTATCAAGTGGTACAACATCCAAATCTACTACATCAATCAACTTTGAAGCAAGAGAAAATCTAACCCTACATTGTCTGTTGACATTAAGTTTTGCTTTTTCACATACCCAACCAAGAGGGTAAGGCTTTGGATGTGGCTTCGTTACAAGACCCATCTTCTTGACAAGTGCTTCAGATATTAAGTTTACTTGGGAACCCAAATCAAATGTTGTATCTATCTTAGTATGTTTAGATACAACTCGTATATGAAATAACTCATTCCTCTTTCGTTCATCAATATGAGATTCATCATTGGAAATTGAACTAGCATGAAGAGAATCTTTACCTTGTACTCCAACCATTGTGATATTTCCCTCATCTCCCAATTCGGAACCAATATCTTGTTGCACTGTAGCAACAATCTTCGTCTTCCCCTTTCCATCAAACCGTTTCGGTTTCTTTTTTGGATGTAGTTTCCAACAACATTCTTCATCGTGACCTCTCTTCTTGCAATGAGTGCAAGATGGTTTTCCTCCTTGTCTCTTCACTGTATCGATCTTATTGTCCTTCCTTTTGAACTTCTTTAAAGTATTGTGTGAGAAGTTGGAAGGTTTATTCGTGGGATCTTATTGAACATGTTTCCCCCTATTCTCAGGGTGAGTGGCTTGCACACAAACTTCCTCAAGACTAGTGGGGTTAAACAAGAGAAAAGTATGACGAATATAACTATGAAGTGCGCCAATATACTTCATCAAATTTTCATAAGAATCCAAAGGAATATTCAATGCAAGAGCTTTCTTCCTAATCTCTTCTGTGAAACTTTGTACAATCTAACCTTTACTCTGTCTCAAACTTTTCCATTCCATCATTGTTTTATGTAAATACCCTAATGGATAGAACTTCTTCCTTATATCTGTTTTAAATTCTGACCATGAGGAAAGAAGATTACCACACTTACTTTTGTCATCTAGCTTTCTCTCCCACCATACGAGAGCGGTGCCTTCCAAATGAAGAGAATCCAATTGCACTTTAACTTCCTCTTCGTCAATATTTTAAACACGACAATATACTTCAACCTGTTGGATCCAATCGTCTAACTTTTCAGGATTAGCATCTCCATTAAACATAGGTAAATAAAGCTTTACATCAATCTTTAATAATGGTTTCTTAAAAGAGGCTTTATGGTTAGAATGTTGAGAATGATGAGAATTCTCAGAGGAAAAAGAACTAGAACTTGAAGGCAAAGATGGAGGCTCAGGAGGATCTCCTCCAACCCCTTGGTTTACTGAAGCATCATCATTTGGTGGTGCTTCCTTTTTCTTCCCTTTCTTCTTCATCCTCTTCTCGTAATCTCCATACATTCGTTTGACCATTTCTGACATGTGATAAAAGACCATGTGAAATTTTTTCTCCTGTTCATCACGCTTGTCTTCTTCTTCCATCTTCTTCCTTCGAGATGCACAACCAACTTCGGGATTGAACATATTAAGAGTTCCTTCACCCTGCTTATGCTTGGACCTAGTAATAATTCATACTCAACAATTCAAATCAAATACGACTGCTCTGATACAAACATGATCTAGGATCTTTTCGTCAGGTGACTTATTAAAGAATTGCATAAAATGAGCATAAACAAAAGTACACCATAATGAAGGAAAAACTCAAAAGGAAAGAGACATAATCATGCAATATGAACACAAAGAACTTGATAACGAAGTTCGTCCCTGGTGGAATACCTCTCCGGGTCCTGCTCTCAAATGGGTAGGTCTTTTTATTAACTCCACAAAAAATTGGGAAAAATACATAAGTATACCTCATTCTGGAGTTAAGCTACAAACGATTTGCTCATATCAGAAAACTAACACCACCACTGCGTTTGTGGCATCGTTTTACCTAAAAATGACTGTCTCCACACCTCAATCCAAGTCGAACACATTTTGACCCAAGAGACACCCTTGTCTTGGTTTGCATGCCACTGCTCCTACAATAAATGACTGGAAAAAACTCGAAATCCATGCCCAATCTCGAAAACTATGCAAAAATCCATACTTTACGAATGCACTCAGCCTACCTCTCTTGTGCTTTGTCCCGAACTCTAGCGAACACCCCTTCTTATACTAGAAATTGGCGGTTATCTAATAAGTGAGTCGGTTGGTGGAGTGGTTAGCGGAGGCTAAGTTAATTCACTTGGTTAGCGGAGGTCCCAAGGTCAAATACCATGGGCCTCCCCTTTTTAGCATACAAATTTGGCGCGCTGCTAAACAGATGGCGAAGATTCTGGCAGTGGTTAAGTTTGGTGGATATGCTAAATATAGCAGATGAATAAGCCCCTAGGCTGGCGGAGGCTAGGGTCATATGGGCTAAAAAATGTAATCAGGGGCCGGGCCGAAGGCCTAGCCCCTTTCCTTTGTGCCCTAATGAAACATTTAAACTCAAATATAATATGTACCATAATACTAATAAGGTCTATAGTATGGTGTATTGGTAGTGTGGATTTATGGGGCCTTTGGGATAATGAGAGGTCGTGAGTTTGACTCTTTGGGAGTCATATAAATTTTACACACATCAACCATTGAAGGGGTGCCACGTCACCACAAAACTGTCGCTTGTCATAATTTGATTTGCCCATGAAACTGACATGTGTCATAACCTGACTTGCCCACGTGTCTGCTATCCTTGCCATGTCATCCCATGCCAACTCATCTGTACGGGCATGCCACATGTCACCCTTGCAGTGGTGCCATGTGTCACTTTGACTTTTTGACTTTTGACCAAGTTTGACTGAACTTTGACAGCTTATAACTTTTGATTTGTAACTTTGTTTCACGAGTTGTTTGCGTCGTTAGAAATATTGCAACGTGCCCTTCGCGATCATGCCATTTTCATTGATTTTTGGGAACTTTGAATTTTTTCCCTTTTGTTGTCTACTGAAGCCATTCTGAGCATTTTGATTTGCTTTTGTGCGTTCTGAGTTGTTCTTAACTTTCTCTGGTTCCTTTTTGGATCAACCACACCTCTAGGATTCTTGTAGAATTATTCAAAGCGTCTTCCTATGAGGACCATGCTTAAAACTATGACATAAGGGTACCACTTTGGACACTTTTTCAGATACACCCATTACTTCTAAAGGTTTCTAGGCTTATTCTAGAGTTGACATCAATGACAACCAATTTTCCAATAGATGAGAGTACAAGGATGACTAGTGAACAGATCGAGAGAATTTATCAATTAATCGAACGAGTGGAAGCATTATGTGCATAAACTTTATCCTATCAAATAACATCACAAAGTTTGGGATCGCAAAATTTATAGGATCAAGGACACCAGGAAATACCAGAGATAAATTTTCAAGAAATATGCAAAACATTCAAGATAGAGATTACCAGAAGTTTAAAAAGGAGTTACGAAATATGATGGCAATGACCATAGAGGATTTGTCGTTTGGGTCAATAAAATGGAGGGTATCTTTGAATTGAATCCAACGTTAGGTGAAAGAGAAAAAGTAATGACAGACTCCAACAAGTTGGAAGGAGAAGCTTATGATTGGTTTCTATGGTGGTCTAGGAAATGTGACGCTTGTTCATTCCATTGGCATAGATTCACAACTTTGTTATTAAAAATGTTTCGTGACAAAGAATGTGATGACTTATATAACAAATTAGTGCATCTCAAACAAAAGGGAAGCGTGAATGATTACACACATGAATGGGAAGTGTTGGAAACAAGGCAAAGCGGATTCACAGATGAACAACTACTAAAAATGTATACCTATGGGTTGAAATATTACATCTGTATTGAAATTAAACTATGGAACCCTAAAACTATCGAAGATGCTAGACACGCAGCAAAGCTAATCGGTTAAAAAAAAAAAAAATTCAATAAGCCATCAATCACAAATCTAGAAAAGTCAAATGAAATATCAAAGAAATACTCTGTAGAAAAGTATAACAAGTATGTACCACCTCATTTAAGGGAAGGTGAAGGTGGGAAATAGGACCCAAATAAGAAATGGGAAAACAAATGTTGATATTGTGGAGACAAATGGTCACCAGGGCACAAATGAAACAATAAAAAATGGTATACTTTTGAAGCAGAGAAATAATCAGACACATATGGTAGTGACTCAGATGAAGAAAATAAAGATGAATATGATATCCCCAATACAGATCCAGAAGAGGCCATGCCCAAGATATCCCTTGCCGCAATAATAGGAATAGCACAACCACATACATTAAAACTAAGGGGGCATGTGAAAAAAGAGAATGTCACCATTATTGTAGACACAGGGAGCACCCATAATTTCATAGATATAAATTTTGCAAAAAGATTAAATCTATTTGAGTATCCAGCTGTAGATATAAGAGTTATGGTGGCAGATGGAAACAAATTGATGGAGTTGGAAAGTGTCATAAGGTCAAGCTACAAATAGAAGATTACGGATTGGAATCTGGGTTCTACACAATACCCTTGGGTGGAGTAGACATTGTCTTGGGAATTCAATGCTTACAAACATTGGGGACCTATTCTACAAATCACCCGATTTTTTTTATAAAATTCAAATGGGAAGGAAGAAGATATAAATTATACGAAACCCAGCCACCCCCACCCAAATTATATCCTCACAACAAATGGAGAGACTAATTCAAAAGGGAGCACCAACTTACATGGAACAATGCCATCAAATGGAGATATTAGGAACATAAGTGTTCCCTTCTCAAAACCCAGAGATTGAATCATTAATCCAAAAGAATGACAAGGTATTCCAAGACTTACCTATGAATTTTCCTCCAGAAAGAAAGATAGAGCACATAATTGAGGTTAAACCAGATTCATCATCGATTAATATCAAATCCTACTGATATCCTCACCACCATAAAACATAGATAGAAATGTTAATTCAATACCTATTAAAATACGGAGTTATTACAACAAGTAGGAGCCCATATGCAGCCCCAGTAATCTTGGTTCGCAAAAAGGATGGACCTTTCATACTCTGCATAGATTATCGAGGATTAAAAAAAATAATTATAAAAAACAGATTTCATATACCATTCATAGATGAGTTGTTGGACGACTTCCATGGAGAAAAATACTTTTCAAAATTGGATCTAAGTTCAGGGTACTACCAGATCCGAGTAATATTAGAGGATGTGGAAAAAATTGTTCTTCAAACACACGAAGGTCACTACAAGTTCAAGGTGATTCCATTCAGGGTAACGAATTCCCCTGCTACCTTCCAAGCAACTATGAATCAACTCTTTTTTTCCTACTTAAGACAATTCTTACTACTCTTTTTTGATGATATTGTTACTTACAATAAGACTTGGAAGGAGCGTATGAAGCATTTAGAGCAGGTGCTTTCTCTCTTAGAAAAAAATTGATTTTATGCAAAAATATGAAAATGCTTGTTTGGTAAAGAAGAAGTAGAATACCATGGTCGTATCATATCCCAAGAAGGATTCACGGTGGACCCCATTAAAATCAACGCAATCAAAAAATGGTCAAAACCAAAAAACATATCAAAACTAAGGGGATTCCTCGTATTAACAGGTTATTGTCAAAGATTTATCAAGAACTATGCTCACTTGACAACACCATTGTCAAACCTATTAAAGAAAAATTCCTTCAAATGGGATAACAATGCAAAAGAATGTTTTGAAACATTAAAATGGATTATGTCATCAACACTTGTGTTCGCAACACTAGATTTTACAAAACCCTTTGTAGTAAAGTGTGATGCATAGGGATTTGGGATAGGAGAAGTGTTAATGCAATATGGTCACCCAATAGCTTTTGAAATTGAAAATCTCAACAAATGGAAGGTTTAAAGTCTACCTATAATAAGTAAATCCTAGCCATTATGCATGCATTAGCCAAGTGGCAACAACATCTCTCAGGAAGTAAATTTTTGATATGTATTGATCACAATAGTCTTCAATATATAATACAGAAAAAAGTGTTGTCCACCGAACAACAAAAATGGATGGAAAAACTTTCCACCTTTGATATGGAAATAATACAAAAAAATGGGAAGGACAATGCAGTTGCCACTATCACGAAAAGATGACGAAGTAAGGGAATATCCAACAACAATAGTGATTCGTGATTGGTTAGGTGAAATTCGAGTTGAATATGCCAAAGATCCTGAATCTAATTCAATAATCAACAATTTGGGCCAAAACCCCAAATTTTAATGGAAAAGTGTCATTTTACGGTATAAGGACAGAATCTATCTAATTCCATCTTCAAAATTTAAAATGAAAGTCTTAAAGGAGTAACATAGCTCCCCAGTAGTTGAACATGTAGGATTTTTCAAAACCTATTGTAATGCACGACAATAATTCTATTGGAAGGGAATGAATAAGGTTATTCAAAAAAAAATTGTTGAATGTGACATATGTCAAATAAATAAAAAATAAAATGTTATGACTCGAGGGTTACTTTATCCTCTACACATTCCTAACCAAAAATGGAAAGAGATGTTGATGGATTCCATTAAAGGGTTACCCATGTCTGACGAGAAGGATAAATTTTTTGTTGTGGTTGACAGATTAACCAAATATGCACATTTCATGGTGGTAAGGAAAACCAACTCAACAAAACAAATTGCAAATGTCTTTTGCAAAAACATTTATAAATTGCATGGGTTTCCAAAGGTTATTGTCAGTGATAGGGATGCAAAATTTAAAAGGAATTTTTTGGAGAGATTTTTGCAAACAAATAGGAATATTCCTTAATATGAGCTCATCCTACCATACACAAACAGATGTTCAGACATAAATTGTTAATAAATGATTAGAAACTTATCTTCCGTGCTTTGTGACATATAAGCAAAATAAATGGTATCAATGGTTACATTTAGTTGAATGGTGGTATAATTCTACATATCACACTTCCACTAAAATGATCCCTTTCCAAGCCTTATATGGTTATGAACCACCCAAATGGAAAGAGTTTGCATTGATTGAGACTAAGGTCCAAGCAGTAAAGAATCAGGTAGAAGAAGAGTAGAAAATCCTCAAAATATTAAAAGAAAACCTAGCAACGACTTTTATTTGAATGAAACAACTACCAGACCAACATAGGTTATAAAGATATTTTGAAGGAGGCGATTGGGTGTTTGTAAGACTCCAACCCTACAAACAATTATCCCTTAAACAATAAGGGAAGAACAAATTGGCTCCAAAATTCTATGGACCTTTTCAAATTAACAAAAAAATTAGCGAGGTAACTTATGGATTGGAATTATCTGACAATTGTCGCATCCAAAACGTCTTCCATGTCTCATGTCTCAAGAAGGTGCTTGGGAAAGATCAACCATTTCAAACAGAAATCGTTGAATTTGATAATGAAGGGAGAATTATTTTAGAACCAGAGGGTATTCTTTCCACTAAGGAAAAGGTGTTATGTTCCAGAACCATTAATGAATATCTCATGAAATGGAAAAACCTTCTAGAAGAAGATTCATCATGGGAATCAAAACATTTTCTCCGACAATACCCATCACTACCCTTGCTTTGAGGATAAAGGAAAAATATTAAGGGGGGTGGAAATGTTACAAACATAAATACATAAATAATAATAATAATAATAATAAATATCGTTTAATTAAATAAATGAAAAGATCAAGAGGCACGTACCTCTTCACCTCGTGACCAGTCAATGCTATAAGTAAAACCTCAGGAGGGTGATTTTTTCATCATCTTTTAATCAATTATAATTTCAATATTTATTCAGAATATTTTTTCTTCCATTAAATAACAGGTTTATTGTTACTTTCTTATGATAATTCTTTCCGCACTCACCCAATTTCAACTACAGTTACTTCAGACATGCCAAATAGTCTTCTATTATGTCAAAAGAATGAGGATTGAGAGAGATAAACTATTTCTCCAATTTCACAACGTGACTTTCATCGACTCTATCGAATAACGACTTTATATTCTTCCATACTTAATGAGGGTAGTGGATTCTACTGATGTGAAAACGAATCTCCTGCAAGATATAAGTCGTTATGACCCCCATAGCCTCATTCTTATTTCCATCAATAAGAAACTTTTCATGATTGTTTGTTGCATATGGAATCACAATCTTCGTATATTTCCACATTCCTTTACTCTCCATTAGGGCTTCCATGGCTGGTTCCTATACACCATAATTTTGATCTATTCAAAACTACAAGATCGATCTTTGATGTCTAGATAGATCCGATATGTTTCCACAAGTTACATTCAACAAATCATCGGTCCAAAGTCAACCGCACAACAGATATGACTCAACACTATTTATGGACAACATGATAGGTCACAACTAGTCGCTCTAATACCATGTTGGAAATTGGGTGTAAACTGATGTAAGACAAATAAATAGAACCACAGGTAATCAAAGATGAATAAGTTTCAAAGACAACAAGTAGTGTCTAAAGACAATGAGTAGTGTCTAAAGACACTGATACAACACTTAAGCACAATGCAATGCGATAAAAACGTCACAATGCATATTGAACACACACACACCATGTTCATCATTTGCATCTAACATGCATGATAATGACCCATTGGGTCTATTGTTTATAGCTTCAAGATCTAACCAACTTCCTTGAAATAAGGAAGATCTTATTCACATATAAACATCGGTGGTTAGAGTTGACTCCATCAAATCTATGCTATTTAGTCGGCTCGACAAGGATTCTTGACCTGATTGTCCATGTATCCAACTTGTATTCGATTTCTTGTCTATTCAATCCACAGACCGACTATTTTCAACTGTTGGCCGATTGTCTGACCGACAAGATTGTCAACTACTCAAATGACTAATATAGATATACAATCAATCACTCAACCAACTGTTTCCACATGTTGGTCAACCACCCAACTGACTAATTCTAGGAGAAGTGTGATGAACCATCAGAACTTGAGGTTCCAACAAAAACCTCAAAGTAGAAATAAAATCAAAAAATTAATGAGAAACCCTTATTTTGCTCAAAACATTTTAGAGGCACATTTTGAGTTACAACAAAGCTTAGGACCAATAGCTTTCCTACAATAGATGTTAAATCTCCAAAACCATAGAATAACATTATGTGGAACAATAAACTACAAGGTTAATTTTCAATCAAATAACCAACTAAGTGATTTTTTACAAAACTAGGGATTGAATTGGCCACGTTTATGGGATTAAATTGAAATTCATCCATGTCATATACAACATGGAAGCAATTAGATGTTATGAAACCATAATATCCAATCCAAAGTCAAAGAAATATGTTTAATGATGTTGTATTTTATTATTTCATTTTCACTGATGTCACACATACACACACATTTAAGGTTGACTACACGTACTTTTTTCCCATTTAAGTTTTTTAACCATTATATTCATTTGGTCAATGCTACATTTAGAGTCACATTATGTTACAAATCTCCCCCACACTAAACTATAAAAGGATCCTCTTGGAATAACAATTAAAATAAAATATTTTCTCATAACAAATCGTTTATTCGAAGTAGATTTTTTCTCATTCCTTCCAACCCAATTCTATTTAGTGAAACAAGAGGTATTCCCACATAGTTCATACCAATGTATATATGATTCCTCAAGATACTGAATAAGAGAGAATACATTGCTTTGTTTGTCATCTCACAAAGATAACACATCTGCAAAGGGGAAGTTCTCTCAAAAGTATATTCAATGTGGACTCTTCATGAGTTCCTTCATTGTTTGGGGCAAGACTAGACTTCTTCCAACTCAAGTGTCCTTGCAAATATACATTTGTTAGTGTTTTTTTTAAATTTCTCTCATTATTTTCATTAGAAGGAATGAATAATTGGTATATTATTTCATGCTACCGTGACAATATTGTTGTTAGAAAATATATATAATCCTTTATATTTCTACAACTATTTGCTCAAAAATACATGTATGAAAATCTGATTGCTTTCTCTCCATTAAACTCACGCAAAGAAAATATCTAGAGAGAAAGATTTCTAAGACTACAATTAAATTATTAAACTTTTTATTACATGTAACTATTTAGCATCCATATTTTAGAATGTATTCCAATATCCTTTATATTTGGGAAAGTAAAAGGCTCTTTCCTTCTATGAACTCTCTATAGATTGCTTCAAATCTATAATTTTCATGCTACAAATTCAACAACAAATATAATAAAATAAATATTCCAATTTAATTAATATGAGAATCCCAACCAAGTTCACGATGTTGTTTGGAAAAGCTCCTAAAATAAAGGGATCATGTGATCAATGAATGAAATTGCATTGGACAAAAATTATTATTTTGAAAAAATAAGATGCTTGGAAAAGATTCTAAAATGAAGGGATCAGGTGAGGTGATGAATGACACTGCATTGGACCAAAATTGTTATTTTGACAAAATAAGATGCAACACAAAGCTAAAGATTACAATGAAGAAACAACTAATGAAAATGAAAACATTAGTAGACTTAAAAATGGGTTAAGACTTTTTAACCTACTCATTTACATGACCATGATACCACTTTAAAGGATCATAAAGGATCATAGATAATTTACCCTAGACACATAGATATAATGCCATCCTAACAGAAACATGCATGGCCTATTAATAATGTCCTGTAATTTTACTTGCATTTTGTACTATTTGACTTAGGGACCAATTCTAAAACCATAGTTGAACTTGAAAAAAAATCTCAAAGACACAACCTAGCATGTAAATGAATTTACCTTTGCAGCTTGCATTATGATACTTGAGTAGAGAAAGCAACTCTAGGACATAACCAACAAATATACATTTTGTCTCGAAAGTCTAGATAGTGTGATAAATGTAAGGTTATGATAATTGGACTTAAATATTCAATAATACCTATGCATAAGATTTGATGGTTCATATATTATGTTGATTTCTTAGATATTTACGAGCACCTATGCATAAGATTTGATGGTTCATAGATTACGTTGATTTCTTAGATATTTACTAGCATGGCATGGGAAGAAAATAATAAATAAAATTGGCAACTGATGTTTTAGATGATATTCATGTGATTTGGGAATATACAAAAGATTTTGTCACAAATCTCAATAATTGCAATATGGATAATGATGTTTTAGACAATATTCCTGTGATGTGGGAACATACAAAATATTTTGTCACTAATCTCGATACTGGCAATATTTATGCATAAAAATGTGTAATCTAAGTATGTTGAGAAGGATTTGTCAACAAGACATGGGACGGAAAAAGGTTCCAATCGATATTAAGCCTTATTAGCATTTCATAGTTGCACTAATAGGAATGAATAATGATTCACTTACTCTATTAGAAAATCTTAAACACAAAATAACATATGAATTGTAGTGGCTACATACATACCCTTGAATATGTATTGGAATCTCTATTATTTTCCATCCAAATCCTTTGTAACAAGCTCTTGAGGTTTTTATTGAGTAAAATGTTGTAGCATGTCATTTTTCATAGAATAGTTACATCATGAGGTGCATCTACGACCTTCAAAATAAATTTAGTTTTATTTTCTGAGAACTTTGAAAATAGGAAATCAATATACTATTGGCACATATATTATATTTGCATATTGTTAGAACTACATCAACACAACCTAGATCAAAACTTACCAAAGGGTGGACAGTACTTACTTTGCAATCCTGAGGAATTGAAAATCCTCCAAGGTTATTTGTATCCAAAGTTGTCATTTCAAAACATATGAGAAGTGTTGGATGGGGCATTTCTCACTCTTATGTAGAAATACACAATGAATCAATACAATATCTTAAATGAAAGTTTCTAATAATGATGATTATTTTGCTCTTTAGAATTTAGAATTTTGAATAAAAATTAAAAATAAGATTTTGCACAATGTTCAATTTTGATTTAAAAAAACTTTAAAATAATTAGGAAAATCCAAATTGTAAATTTGGAACAACTTAAACAAAAATTAATAAACTAGTAAAAATATATAAAAAAAAAGCCAAAATGAAATATCACACTTTTAGAAGAGAGGCAACCAAGGAATGGACTAAACATAATATTGTTGCAAGCCTATTACACATTGAACATATACTATCTTAGAGCCATTAACAAATGTCATTTGTGAATAGACTTTGTTAATCTCCTGGTCAT
>SNQJ01S0035109.1:54484-66630 GCA_010110895.2 Picea sitchensis | reverse complement strand
AATTTTTAATGTAAATTAAAAAAAAAAAAGTTAGTAAATAAATTTTAAGTTATCATTTAGCATTCAGTTTTGAGTTTTTTATTTACATAGGGATTTGTTGTTAAGGCCATTGTTTCAATTAAGTCATAATTAGCTATAATTTTAACGTTTAGAAAAAATATTTGTTAAGGTCGTGCTTCAAAAAAATTGTAATTTTGTAGCACCACTTTTTGATTTGGGGGTTGATTTTAAGGTTTTTCTAAGCAACTATTTGATTTTTTAAGGCCATGATTGAAAAAAATTATAATTTTGACCCGGTTAGAAAAAATGGTGCTCTACCAGTACCACCACTTTTTGATTTGGGGGTCGATTTTCATGTTTTTTAAGCAAAAATATGGGTTTTAAGGGCTAAAGTTCTCGTTTTGAGGTCACAGTTTTTGTTAAGTCGAGAATTGTGTTGTGTGCCTCCTAGATTCTCAATACTCATATCCCCATTATGAAAATTCTATTAAAAATCGTTCCCATAAAACCATGAAGGAAATCCATGGGTAAAATCATTCCCATATTCTAGGTATTGCATGCAAAATAGTTCAAAAATCCCCAATTCTCGGAAATCTTGGTAATATACTTCCCAAAATATATAGTCTAAAGAAATTGTAGCCAATTGGAAAATCAATCATGAATTTTAGAAAGTCAATCATGGTTTTACCTTATATTTTCATTTTCATGTATGCTATATATAAAATTATTTAATTTAATTTTGGGGTCAAACATTCAAAACTCTATTATAGTAAAAATTTGTCACTCCAAAATTTGAAACCTTTGCTACTCCAAAATTTTGGTCAAGTATGATCAACCATAGTTACCTATGGTAAAAAATGATCAATCATATTCAAATATGGTGAACAATATTTAAATATAGTAAACTATAATCAAACATAGTCAACCATAACTAAACATAACTAAACATGGTTAACAACCATAGTCAACTATATTCAACTAAAATCAACGAAGATTAACCATGATGAACAAAATTGAATAATAGTCAACCAAAGCATGACCAACCAAAATAAATTCATAAATATTTTAATATTATTGATATTATTATTTTAATTCATAAATATACTAATCCTCCTAATCAAATCCACCATCAACTTGCACAACCACATAATAAACATAGATGATATAATATGATGAGAGATTTGTAATTCATTATGTGATCAAAAGTTTACATATAATTTTTTTTTTTTTAAATATGAATAAAAAATTCAACTTCCACCATAATATTTCTAAATTACTTCAAATAAGGCACACGAAAATACATTAGTTACAGTATCACGATTGTTTCAGCGAGATTTTAGTCAAAAAGTTCAGGTGTCACGATTTTTTTTTGGGCCAAAAGCCGAAACTTTAGTTAGAAAGTTCCAGTGTCACGGATTTTTGGCCAAAGTTCACCAAAATGTTAGTCAATTTAATTCGTCGATCCACAGCGAAAGCAACAACGAAAGTTCTTATCCCTGTGATAACTTATTTGTCTCTGTAAATAAATATGAAATATGGAGCTTACCCGACCCCACCTTTTTTTGGCGCATAAGCTTTTTACTGATAAAGATGGAGCAATAACATCGCTGACTTTAATAATTCTTGTGAGTTGGGTATAGCCAGATGGCCGGATTTTATATCAAACATTCCTAGCTATTCTGTATTTGCCAAACTCTGCTCGGATTAAAACAATTTATATAATTTTATTAAGAAAATTTTCCCACGGTACAAATTAATCTCATTGCATAAAATCATAAAATCCAAAGGCGTAAAACATTTTCTAGGTTACAGTTGTCATCAAAATAATTATTTCTTTGATAATGCAAGATTAATAATTCTTTTATTTGATAAAGCGTTACTTTGTACCTAGCTTTAAAAAAAAAAAACTTTGTATCCATTTTAATTCATACAATTTTTTGACCATAAAATGACAGAGAGTGTCTATTTGTCTGTGATTATTTGGGTTCCAAGCTGTTTTACTTCCAGAATATTTAAGCATTCATGTTTATTGTGTTTGTGTTTCAATTGTCAACTATAACATGTTGTTCATCTTAAAGAAGATTACTTTTTGTTGAAGAATGACCATTTTATTGTTGGACTAGCATCTCTGGGAATTGGAATTGATATTGTGGACACTGGGAACATGGCACTAACCACCCAAATGATGTTGTTGGTTTGGAAGTTTACTAACACCTCAAGATTTTGATGTAATGACAAACCTTAACAGTTGTTGTGATAGTATCCCTTGGATCCATTCAAAAACTCTAGATCAACCAAAGCCCTTGCCAGATCTACACCAACACAGATAGAGAAGTCAAGAAACATTAGTTTCTAGAATTCAAACAAATATTCAATATAATTGATTCACAATACCACTAATTGGAAAAATATTAAACATATATACAGGGTTTAGGCATTTGATCATCTAGTTATGTATTCAATTTCCAGGGTGAAGTAACAGGTGCCTTTGCAACAACTGTCTGAATCGATTTCTCATAAGGGTGCTCCATTTCTCTTACTCTTTTTTTTCTCGATCGAGTCTATTGAGAAACTGCTTAAGTTTTTTAAAAGATGATATTACCAAATGGAGGCATGCTCCATTTCTCTTACTCTTTTGTTCTCAATTGAGCCTCTTGAGCAATTGCTTAAGCTTTTAAATGAGATTACCAAAAGGATGTTGGGCTATAAGCCCACCGAGATCTAACACACAACATAAACAGACATGTGCACATAAGATTCAATAGCAGATTCAATCACACAGTAGACAAAAGATTTACGTGGTAAAACCCTCTAACTCCAGAGGGAAACATCCACGGGACAATGGCAAAGTCTTTCTATTAGCAAGAACCAGGAGATTAAATTTAGGCAACCTGGCAGCCCAGGGAGGGCTCTAAGCCTTTACTCATCAAATGCCTCTAAGGCATTGATATTTATACAACTCCTTCAGTTATACAAAATTGAATACATTTAACACTGCCCCTATATTTGTTGAGTAGTTTCAACAATATCTTGTTGGAGAAACTACCGTGAACCAACTAGACCAATTTAGGTCAATTAGTTGTCACTTTCCAACAATCTCCACCTTGACAAAACAATTTACCTGATGCCATGCCATTGTCCATTCATCACCTTCTTGCAAGCTAAAAATAGGTGATACTAGTACGTCCGAAACTGAAGCACCCATTTCACTACTCCACCTGGATTTGTCATGTGACCACTGACAACACCAACTACACATGAAATATCTCATCCTTTCATCGCAATCATCAATCTTTCTACTAGCATACCATACACGAGACATATAACCATTTTCTTCTTCATTACTTGGACACAAACCTAAAAAAAACTTATAATGGAAAGCCAAAAAATATTTTACCAGTTTCACATCATTCATACCGAATTTCATGAGTATCGTTACTATGTACTCAAGTTGTGATAACCCAAAACTTACCATCAATCCCGTCTCTATGAATTTCTATGCTCAAGATTGTTTTGTTGCTCCCAGATCCTTCATCTTGAAACGTCCAAGTCAACTGAGCCAACCTGTTGATTTTAACCATGCTATTGCTTGCTACAAGCATATCATCAACAATCTAAACACCAAGATAGTGAGTACCATAATCACAATGGTTACGTTCACTTCTTGTAAATCTTGGCTCACAATGAAGGAATCAACATCTTGTACAATTGCCTGGTCTAGATCTAGGCCATACAAAAATTACTTGAGCTTTGCAAACAACTCTCATGTTGCGATCCTCAGCACCTTCAGTGCTCCACCTCGAACTCTGTATTCGAGACCTTCACCAAAAGCAGACGAAGCCAACCAAGTGAGCTTGACACAATCTCACCTCCAGGCAACTTTCAATGGAGTCCTAGCTCAACCTTAACATGAACATCCCCTTGACCAAAATCCATCCAAGGCGGCCAAATAAGGATTCACTGCTCACCTCCAGGCCTATTACAACTAGCCTTTAAGCAGACTTCATTACATGTAATGTCATGGACATCAAACCACGAGCAAAAAACATAACCCAAAACCCACCCCTATCACCTAAGTCTAAGTCTAGACTTTACCGGTTGAAAAACAGGGATACACATGCCTATCAAAATCTTACAGACATATGCCCATTTACATATAATTGCTTACAACTCCAAAAATAAATAAAAATAATACATTTACTTTACTGTTACTCCAATGCCATTTCACATCCGGACATATTTTACTTTGCCATGCCATTATCTCAAAGGAGCAGTCCAAAGGTTATAAAACCAAGCTTTTAACAATAAATGCTTTCACCTTTCATAACCCCAAGGTATGCACTAACCTCCAACGTGTGCCTATGGCATTGTTTTAAATAAATATTATTTTAAAACTAAGGCATATGGTAAAACTCCTTTTTAAAAAATAAATAGGAGGGGAAATTAAAGCATGTATGAAATATTTAAACCAAATATCCCTATGCTTCAAACCTTTATTAAGTCATTCATCTTTTCCCATTCATAACTCGCGGATTAAACTTGGCTTTCTCATCTTGACCGTTTAACTTGTTTTATGCACACGGTGGTTCAGCTTCAAATAATGACAGGCTTGAAGGTAGTTGTCTCTTCCTGTCCGCTTGTTCTTCTGTTTGCTTGGAATAATACTGGAATTGCTTAATACCCGGTGGGGCTTGTTCTTCTGTTTGCTTTATAAAACTTGGAGTTATTGCTTTAGGAATTGACTTGCCATTTATTTCTTTCATAAAAGACGAGGTCACCTGGGGTTGGCTTAATATATCCAAAATTTCAATAGAAGTAAATTAAGAAATCCAGTTGTTGGGATACGTTTAGAGACTCATGCCATGGTTTTCGACACAACTTGTAATCACAGGATCTTTATTGAATCGATGAAATGTATGTTTTGCCCCTAAAGTTTGTAGGGGAGTTCAGAAATTGTGTTCATTGAAATAGACTTAAAATTTTGTTCTATGTCGATACTATTAAGATGACATGTATTTAAAGGTATATAATATGTGAAAAGCTTTGGTATGAAACTATAATTGAGTTGTTTGATATTTATGTTATTATATGTTTATGGAGTAGGGAGTAAAGAATCTTATTCCAAAATGTGATAAATATTTTGGTTAAAAATTTAAGGAGAAAATTTTATTATAATTTGGAAATTTTAAGTATGTTTAATTTTATTTTAAATTATCAAAAAATTATTTTATAAATATGTGTATATACATATATTATCATATTTTTATAAATTCTCTAGAAATGGATCCATATACATATATTGCTGCCCAAAAATGGATGTATATACATATACTATCCTAACTACTTTGCATAGTTACCCATGGATCTATATACATATATTACTATAAATATTTTGCACAGTTACTCAAAAATGGATGCATATACATATATTACCACAAATACTCTAGTTGCTCATAATAACAAAGTCAAACATAAAGGAAATACACATAAGTTATGGTAGTTTTATGCAAACACCTCCCATGCGTGTATCACTATAGTGTGTTTATTTTGGTATGCTTGTAATCTCATATTTAGTGAGAGTATGAAAAGAATTTATAAAAAATCAACGCACTTGGTTCCACAATGCAGTTGAATTTGGTTTTTATCATGATCACTGAAGTAAATATTTAATCAACGTACTTCCTTGTCATTAGTGGAAGGTTTATGATACAAAGAATGTGTTTTTGTTATGGCATTAAGTTGGGATTGTGCGACAAAGTAAATGGAACCTAAGTATTGTATGAGGATGGGTCTAGGGTTTAGGCTAGGTTTTTGCAGGTGTGAGGTTATGCAGTTTTTGTACGGGTTGAAGCAATGTGGATAACTATGTGCAGGCCTTTGTATTTTTCCTTGTTGACATGACAACCGTTACTGACTTGGACTTGGAGGCGGAGGATGCCCTTTGGGCTAGTGAGGGTCTCTTCAAGCCTGATGAGGACTACATGTCTATGTACCAGAGTCTATGTGATGCCTCTTTGCTAGGTTCATCTCGACCCTTGTCGGTTAAGGATGATGTGGTGGTTGAATATAAAACCTATTCAATGCTTAAACATTATAACCATTAAAATATATAATACTTATAAATGGTATAACACCTAACTACTATATCCCTAAATTATAAATATCTATAGATCCTCGGATTCGAGGTTGGTTGGTGAACGACGGACAAGTCTTGGAAAATCTACTCCTATAGAGAAGAGTTCTCACTGCTAGGGGAAGGAGGTGGTGAAAAATCTAGAGGTTTTAGCTATTGGAATCTCGGTTAAGGGAAGGGATGCCGGAAAAAATCAGTCTAGAGAAATTTCTGCAAAGGGGAATAGGAAACAAAAAATAGGGATGATTTTAGGGGCTAGATTTCGCTCATGAGCTAATTTTCCATGGTTTTCCCACAAAAAGATTTGTTATTCTAAAAATGATTCGCCAAAATTATGTAGGACAATATTATTTTACCTTAAAAATCGCCAAAATTGCATACAAACTATATAAAATCCTTAAAAATTTGAATATTTTTACAAAAATATCGCCAAACATTTTATAGTTGGCATATGAAGGATTAGTAAGATTCACCAAGGTTTCTACATTTTAAAATAATTTTCCATTCTTAAAATCATCCCTGACAAAAAATTATTAAGGATCACTCTGGTAGGCTCCCTTTCATTCTGGGAAAGGATATTTCGATGGAAAGGGTGTTGGGTCTTTCATCAAAAGCTCTGATGGGAAATTTCTTCTACATAAAAATGATCAGGGTTATTCTCACAAAATGGATTTTGGATTTATGGAAGCTGAGATTGGGATATTGTCCGCATTTTAGTTTCTCTCAAATCACTAGATTTTTTTCCATTTCCTGTCTCAAGGGGACTTACTAAAAATCCTAGAAATACGTTGGATTATTGTTAAGGGAGTATTGATGCTTAAACATTGGTCTCTAGGGTTTAATCCATATAAGGAGGTTTTCACTAAGCATTGTTTTTTGTTGTTACTTCCATTTTTTCCTATAGAGCATTGGGATACTAAGGTGTTTGTCGATATCGCAACATAGTTGGANGGAAAATTTGTTTTATTTGATGAACATGCACTTAGTTGGAATAATAAGCATCTGGATTGGGTTTTGGTAGAACTTGACACAGAACTAGGGCTTCCTGAAGAGTTGGAGGTTTATTATGAGGAAGAGTCCTTCATCAAACTTTTGGAGTATTGGAGGGAGCCTTTCAAATTTCATTACTATCAGAAAATAGGTCATATGAAGGAAAATTGCCCTAGGTTTGATGATTTTTCTAAAGGTGATACTCGGTTGGACTTGTCACAAGATAATAGAGATGCCCCAAATCGATCCTCAAGTAGGCCATTGCAAAATGAACACTTATCCAGATTTGATCCCTCTTCATTTATAGGTATGATGCAAATCTTTTATCCTTCATTCTTTAATTCATTATCGAATGGAATATATGACATCTCTTGTTAAGAATGAGGATTGGATCATTGATATTTTTGGGTCCTTTTCGGACTTGGTTTTAAAGAAGTTTTAGAAGAACCCATCTAGGGTTTTGGAGGGGGAGTGTAGGTCGGTGCCTACTATTTCCTCCCATGTTTGACATGTCTTGTATGGGGTTCTTAGCCCTATTGTATCCGATTTGAATGAGGAGGGTTTTTTTAGTTTCAATGTTGGTAAGGGTTTAACGCAGTTGTCGAATCCTTTCTCGAGATTCCCTCTGAGTGGAATTGCGGTTCCAAAACTCCCTTCTAGGATTATCGATTCTTTATAGGAGAATGGAAAATCTTAGTGCATGGGTAGGGAAGGATCTCCATCACCCTCTCCCCTCTCATACAAGGAGGTGCTAGCCAGGACTTCGTTACATGTTTCTAATAGGAAATAGGTTGGAAAAGGTTTGTTGAATAGGTCAAATGTCACCATCCGAAAGAAAGCTTCCCAAAAAACTAAATAGAAGTTTGTGGGGGGAATCGAAGGTGGTTTGGCATCTTTTGAAGCTCCATAAATTCTAGCTACTAGAAATCAATCCATAGCTTCAGTATCATCACAACATGATACTCTTTCGTCCTTAAGGGCACTTAGAGCTCTGACGCCCGCTATGGGGGGCCTGTCATGATCATCTTATCACTAAACTTGTATAGGGTGTGGGGCTCCCCAAAAATATTATATTTTAAATGGTTAATAGTCTCATTTAGGACAAACATTTTTTTTTCCAGGAATATATGATTGACAGTGGTAGAGCAAAGGATTTTTTTTTTTAAATGATTCCCTAATTGGGATTGTTGTGATATGGATTCAAATGGTCTTTCTGGAGGATTGATCTCAGGACGGAATCCTACAAAGGATAATTTAAAGGATTTTGGTACTCGCAGAGGTATTTTGTTGGAGGGTAGAGTCAAGGATGTAAACTCTCCGATGAAGCTATTAAACTACTACGACCCATATAGGGATCAGGTAGTCTTTTGGCATCCATTGGCTAACTGTGGTTTCTTAAGTGATGATGATTCAATTATTGGAGGGGACCTAAACCTAACTTTGTCTTCACGGGAAGTATGGGGGAAGAAAGCTAGAATTGATCCATTGGCAGGGTTTTTCTCAGTCTTTTACTAGAGGAGGTCTAGTGGATGTTCTTTTCTTTCAGCTCAAACCTACTTGGAGGAATGGGAATTTGGGTTCTGAAGGTATTTCCAAACGTTTGGATAGATTTCTAGTGGAAGAAAATCTTTTGGAAGGAGTTTGTAGGTTTATATATTGGGTTCTCAATGCAAATTTTACATATCACAATCCTGTGTGTTTACAAATTGTTGCCATGTCAACAAACATAAAACACCTTTCAAGTTCAATCATGCTTGGTTATTGGAACGTGATTTTAATTTTATTGTGAGGTCTAAATGGAGGGATATGGAGGACTGGAAGGAACCTTCAGCAATGAACTCCCTTGTTTCCAAATTAAAAGGTTTAAAATAAGTTGTTATAAAATGGAAGATCCTGAGGATTGAGGAGGAGGCTTGGGGCCTCAAAAGAAGGGATATATGGCTACAGAGAGGTGACAACAATACCAAATTTTTTCACAAATTCGTTGAACAACGTAGTGCTATAAATACAATTTGGGAAATAAAGAATTCAGAAGGAGAGAACAAAACATCTCAAGAAGATATAGAGGAAGTTGCTTTAAATTTCTTCCAGAATCTCTATAAGGCTGAGAAGAAAGAAGACATTCGAGCACCTCTGCAAGTGGTAAAGGAGGTACCAAGGTTATTTTCGGATGAGGAAAGCGAGGAGATAGGGAGGTCTTTCATGCTATAGGAAGTGCATAAAATGGTGGTACAGATGGCCAAGGAAAAAAGTCTCGGACCTGATGAGTAGACAAAAGAATTTTTCCACCATTTTTTTGACACTATGGGTCGAGATCTCCTTATATTGGTAGAAGAATCTAGGATATAAGGTATGGTAAGTGGAGTTTTGAATGTTACATTTGTGGCTTTAATACCTAAGGATTCAATCTCGATGTCCTTCAATGAATTTCGACCAATTGCTTTGTGTAATTTTGCTTATAGATTCATATCAAAGATTATTGCAAACAGGTTGAAGGATAAATTGGCCTTATGCATTTCAGGAGAACAATTTTGTTTTTTAAAAGACAAAATAATATTTGATGATGTAGGATTATCCCAGGAGTGCATGCATTCAATTAAGTCAAAAAAGATGAAAGCACTTTTTTCTGAAATTAGATTTGAAAAAAGCCTATGACAAATATAGTTGGTCATATTTGATATTGATATTGATTCAAATCGAGGTTAAATGGGAAGTGGCATAGTGGATTATGGGATGCATCATTAGTGAAAATTATTTTTTGTTGGTTAATGGTTCCCTAACAAGAATTTTTAAAGGCCATAGGGGTTTGAGGCAAGGATTCTCTCTTTCTCCACTATTGTTTCTTCTTGTGGTGGAAGGTTAGTACAATGTTGAGGACGGATCAGGAAAAGGTCACTTTTCTGGTATAAAAATCACAACAGGAATTTCAATTACTCATTTGTTTTTTGTTAATGATGTGGGGATTTTGGGTAAGGGTTCCTTGGGGGATTGGATTCAGTTGAAACAACTCTCCTATCCCTATTTTGTTTAGCCTCAAGAATGGAAATAAACAACCCAAAGTCTTGTTTTCTGCACAATTGTATTGAAGAGGAATTACTGAAGGAAATTTTTGTGTTATTTGATATACGGTCTTCACACTTGGATCTGTTGACAAAGTGTCCTCAGACACATAATTTTATTAATAAGGAAAATATCATTTACAAACAGAAGTGAGGACTCGTAACATTCTTAACCTCACTTGAAGAAAGAACTTGTTTATATAGCTCAACTCTAAACTAAAATATAGGAGAACAACCAATCACATAATCACATAAGTATGATAGGTGTCCTTTATATAGAAGCTAGGTGTCCTTATCCTAACAAACTAGAATAAACTAATTTCTAAAAACATTTAAACTAGAAAATACTTAGACTATAGAACTTTAGGATTATGAGGCTAACATTCCCCCCTTTAATCCGAAAGTTCATATTTACAAATACCAAGTTCATCTATGAACTTAGTGAACTTTATTCTACCAAGAGGATTGGTAAAAATATCCAAAGTTTGATCTTCAGATGGACAAAACTTAGGCTTGATGAGCAATCTGATGAAGTGGTATTTAGTGTCAACATGCTTAGTTTTTGAGTGAAATATTGGATTCTTGGCCATCTTTATTGTTGATTGACTGTCAATCCATAAAGTAGTTGGTGATTTATGAGTTTCACCAAGATCTTGTAAAATTCTATGTAGCCATACAATCTCACATGCAACTTCTCATGATGATATATACTCTACCTCTGCTAAAGAATTGGTAATTGTTTTCTTCTTTTTGCAATTCCAAGATATTGTTGTTGAACCCATATTCATTAAATAACCCGAAGTGGATGTTCTATCATCAATTTCACCTGCAAAATCAGCATCTGAATATCCAACAAGTGTAATTTTTTTGTTTCTCTTGTAGAGAATATCAAAATCTTTTGTACCATGAATGTCTCGCAATACCCTTTTCGTTGAATTCCAGTGACTTTCCCTTGGTTCCTACATAAACCTTGAAAGTATACTGACTGAATATGACAAATTCGGTCGATTATTTTTCAAGTAAATGAGACTTCCAATCAATTCCCTGTCCCTTGTACTATTTACCAATTCCCCCCCTTCAAATTTTGAAAGTTTCAATTTTTGCTCCATGGGGGTAAGAGAAGGTTTATGATCTTCCATGCCAAATTTATTTAACAATTCAATGGCATACTTAGTTTGAATAAGGAATATTTTATTAGGTTGTTGAGATACTTCAACTCCAAGATAATAATTAAGTGTCCCTAAATCAGTCATTTTGAACCCTGCTTTAAGTTCTTCCTTAACCTGTTTGATGTGAGCTTCATTATTTCCTGTTATGATTAAGTCCTCAACATAGAGTAGAAATATCACCAAGTGCTTATCCTTCATTTGAAAATACAACGTATTATCTAATTCACTTTCAAAACCCACCTTCGTAGGTAATCATCCATTTTTGCATACCAAGCTCGAGAAGTTTGTTTCAATCCATATAAATCCTTTACAAGTTTGCAAACTTTATGTTCTTTTTCTTCAACTTCAAACCCTTGTGGTTGAGTCATGAAAATATATTTCTTCATATCACCATTCAAAAAGGCACTTTTGACATCCATTTGATGTAATTTCCAACCATTCTATGCAACCAAATTGATAACCATTCTGATAGTATTCGATTTAGCCGAGTGTGAAAATTTTTCTTCATAATCAATTCCTTCCCATTGAGAAAAACCTTCAGCAACAAGTCTTTCTTTTTACTTGTCAATTTTACCATTGGGATTGTACTTTACTCGATAAACCCATTTACAATCGATGGGTTTAACATCAGGTGTACAATAAACTAAGTTTCAAGTCCCATTTTCAATTCTTGAATCATATTCTTTAACCATTTCTTCCTGCCATTCTTCATGTTCAACTGCTTCAGAAAAAGTAGCAGGTTCAGTGGAAGCATGAGCAAAATTAGCTTATGATCTTGAAGATCCCCTAGTTTCA